>CM042865.1:12005480-12064520 GCA_023658055.1 Thaleichthys pacificus | reverse complement strand
GTTCCTGTTTATTCTGCGGTCAGTTAGTTACAGCACTCTAAATCCTCTACCATGTCACCAGCAAATAAGAGTTGAATGCAATGAGGCCAGATCTACTAATACAAAGTTGCAGACACTGAGAGAGATTGAGAGTGCATGTATAATCTGTGGTAATGCATCCACTCCAAACCCCTTCTCAGATGACGGATTTGGAGATTTGTTCTGTTGTCTTTATTAATCTCTGATATTTCATCTACTTTTGTTGCCTTGATTGCCTTTGCTAAAACGTGCCTTTTTTTTTTGTGTTGGTGGTTTCCAATAGTACAGGCGGAGCACTGCGTGACTCACAGTCATTTATCACGAGCACAAAGGGGTCTTTAACAAAGGGCTTTTTCAGGTCTAATGCAGAACCAGTAACAAGCCTACAAAAGATTGGAGATAGCATTTTGTACTGACGCCAGCCGGTCGTGTCGTAAAATCACTCAATTTAAATCCAGTGTAAGTCTCATTTAAAAGCAAACGGGTACAAGTGAAACTTAACGGGGAAGACTAACGATGCGTTTGTCTGATATCGTTAGCATGTTCCCTGAAGTAAATGTATGTTATTTATAATTTTCAAACCAAGGTCATTACGCCGGATTCGTAATTGCGTACAAAAAACAAACACGCACAAACACTCCGGGTGGAGCTCAGGGCAAGAGATCCGTCGGCACTTTCGCAGGCGAGGCAAACTTCTCGATGGTAGTGTCTCCGCTCGACAATTAAGCATGCGGAGGGACTTCAAACGCTTCACCGTTAGAGAGCGAACATCTCTCTCATCCTCCTAATCCCCGTCTCTTACACTCCGCCGTTCCACTCCGTCGGTTCTCACAACGGCGTTTGATCCGTGCTTAATGAGGGTGTTAGATCACCAATACAGCAATCGCATTACCTGGAAAGGAAGCAAAGACTGTTTTCTCTCTCTCTCTCTCGCTCTCTCTCTCTACCCTCTCGCACACCTTTTTCTTACCAATTTCCTCAAGGCGACCCAAGTACTTCTTTAATGATACTCGGCTCACTCCTTAGTTTGACTATCTCTGCTCCCCTGCCTGGCCCCTCTCCCTCTCATTCCACGTCCTTCCACTTCATCTTGTCATCTCATGAATTCCATTTTGTATTATTTGCCTCGTATCAATTTTTCAAGGGTCCTTTATGTTAAAGTCCACTTACCAAAATGGGTTTATTTTGTAGACGGAGCCTCATTCCACGTTGGGCCTTTCCCTCTTAATTCTATTGCTAACGCTAAAGCACCACTTACTTCAGGTTAGCCCCCATGCAAGAGGGCGGGCTCATGGTCTTGTCTGTCTCGTTTCCTCAATGCCCCCCCTGTGTAATGAGTGCTTCTCCAGATACTGGGGGGTGTATCCATCCCAGTTAAGGTGGGTGTATCTGTGAATGATGCTCGGGTAAAGAGCAGGGACATCCTCTGCCTTTTGTTCGGTTGTGGAGCTGCTTCTCCTGTCGGCTGAGAGGGCCCTGTCAGGATATTGACGCTGGCATCACCATTACAGCCTCCTGGTGCTGCAGCACCAGCAAGCTGCAGACTTGAGGGCTCTGACAGACAGACAGACAGAGAGAGAGAGAGAAAGAAAGGCAAATTGGCAGACAGGCAGACAAGCAGACAGACAGAGAGAGGCAGACAGACGGACAGACAGGCTCAGCCGGAGAGAGCAGGTAGCTTGGCAGGCAGGCGTATAGACAAAGGGAACTGATGTTGACACACAGGCAGGGGGAGAGGCCGTCGAGGAAGACGGACAAATCGGGACGGCGTCCAGGCGAGACAGCTCGATTGGCAGCTTCCACACAATCATGTAGGCTCATCTGCCCAGGCCGCAGTCCATCTTCTGATCAGTGGCAGTCCAAGCTGTTCTGAGGGAGATCAGAGGGGCAGAGTCCGGAATGTTCTCCTCAGAGGCCGGATCTGTGAATGAGGCACAGAGAAAACAACAAAGTCCGAATTAAGGGGACGGTATGGTCGGGCGTGAGAACCTCTTTGGCTCCATTACGGAGCAGACCAGCATTGGGTCTCGGGGTCGAGCTGTGTTGAATTTGTCATGAGCAGGCGAGCCCGTTGTATTACGGGTTTGCTGAGCCACGTTTTACGGTTGGTGCCCTGAAAAGACGGTGTTTTCCTGTGTTTTGGAGGGTGTTTTGCGTAGCTGTACTCTGTGATGAACGATGGGGGTAAGGGTGTTGTGTTTTTTGGGGCGTGGGCACCCATTGCCTACATCCTAATACCTCCAACTTAGATATTTTTCGATCCTTCATTCCTAACTTTTTGGGTTCTTGTTTGGTTTCACCACCCTCCTCTGCTAATTCAAGCAAACATTATTTTGAGTTAATTACCTGTCCTCATCATCCTGGACTGTAGCGAGGCTGTTTCAACCCTGGTGCTGTTTGGCCGGCTTCCACTGCAGGGAAATGCTCGCCCTCCATGATTGATGAGTTCCATTCTGCCTGCCACGGTTTAGTATTCCACCCTCACGCGTCTGACGTGAAGCCTGCTCACAGCCCAGTAACAAGGGGGATTCAAACGTGTGTTTGAAGTCCTTCCTCATCGGCCAACCAGTGTTTTTTTTGTTGTATATATCGTGTCCTGCGTTTGCAGGCGTCTCCAGGACCTGACGCCGTGCAGTCCGTGTGAGGTGAGACGAATGGAGAAACGTTGCGCCAATATATCATCTCCAGAGATAATTCGTTTTTTCGGCCTCCTCCACAGATATCTAGCCCCATGCTTTCAATGCCATGAATGTCACATTTTCCAAGGCAGTCTTTCACTGTGAAATATAACAGTGTTTTTTATCGATTGGATTAGCAAGGTAATGAAAGGTCTTTATCGACAAAACCAACAATGGATACGTTTGGGATTGATTGTGCCGTGAAGCCAGCAAGGACATTTAGGGACCACAGGCCCTCTCCCTATGGATTGGCCATCTCTTTAATGTTAAGAAGATCATAACGATGATCGTAAAAGCAGCCAGACTCCTCTCAGAGAAGCATCAGTGATCCATGAGTACTGGATCATTCGGCGAACGTCTGAAACGTGTCTGGATGGCGGCTCCTCACGATCATTTCACGTCGATGTTTTCAAAAATCCTCACAATAAACCTTGTGTCCACAAAACCGCTCTGAAGAAGAAAAAAATGAGGGGGGAGGGGGTGCGGGGGGAGGTTGGAAATCTATACGAAAACGTCCCTCTTGCTGTGTCATTCAGAATGTTTTGATTGTTTTCAATGTGGCCAATCAATCTCCCTTCACATTCTGCGATGGAGGTATAATACCACCAGCTGTTTTGCCTTTTATGACAAAATCTGTTGTATATACTCCCTTCGAATGAATGGGTTTACTGCTGTGGGGTTCTACGGCACTGCATCAGGCTATTCAGGCCCCACGTTCTATTTCTGAGTTGTATTTAAATTACCGGGCACATCCCAGTACCAAGGGGTTATACCATCCGTTTTTTAAATCTGTCGATTTTGAAAGAAAAAAAAAGAATATAATAAAACAAACAAAAAACATTCAGAATTCCAGTGGCGTTTTTTCCTGCAGCGTTGTAGGCACGTCTCGAATTGGGACCGATTCCAAAAACGCTTCACAATCAGTGCAACAGTGCTGTGCTTTTAATCACTCTAACCCACTGTTTTTCCACTTCATGTGTTTCAGTCTGTAATCTCCCTCTCATGCAGTTAATGCAATTCTGATGTGATTCTGTGTTCCCTGTGCTGTGACACAGTCGACTAGAACACACACTCTTCCTCTGGTCAGGACGGGAGATTTCGAGCCGTAATGGCTTCAAACTACATCCCTGCTCTGCCAGTAGTTGAGCCGTAATGGCTACAAACTACATCCCTGCTCTGCCAGTAGGTGAGCCGTAATGGCTACAAACTACATCCCTGCTCTGCCAGTAGGTGAGCCGTAATGGCTACAAACTACATCCCTGCTCTGCCAGTAGGTGAGCTGTAATGGCTTCAAACTACATCCCTGCTCTGCCAGTAGGTGAGCCGTAATGGCTTCCAACTACATCCCTGCTCTGCCAGTAGGTGAGCCGTAATGGCTTCAAACTACATCCCTGCTCTGCCAGTAGGTGAGGCGACTGCCTGTAATGAAAGCATCAACTATCAAGGATGGCCTTGCGTGTTTGACTCAAGGACACACAGTGAAGCAGATTCACTGGAAGCTTTTCAGACTAAGGAGACGAAACACTTTCAAGTTGTTTGGCGTAAAATGTTAATACTGTTGATAGTTTCTGTTGTTTTAATCAAGGCAGACTATTCATATTCCTCCATGATAATAGCTGTGGTGTACGAAGGGCTATTATCAGCATCCCCCTATCCAGATTTAGGTAAACAAATTGATGTTTTGCACCTCTGACCGCTGCAGATGATGAGAGTGGATTAATCCACACAGTAGACAGGAGTGCTTGTCTGAGATTAAAACTGGCGGCTTCAATCTGGTTATCAGTCGAAGCGTGAATTAGATAACCCAGAAAAATGGACAGGAAGGAAATACAGAAAATAGTCTGGTTCAAAGAATACTGGTGTTAGGAAAGGAATGCACTTCATGTTTCAATGTGGGATCAAATATGTTAAAGGACAAGGATATCTAAATAAAGAGAGAGAGAGAGAGAGAGAGAGAGGGAGACTAATATATATATAAACAAAGAAAGAGAGAGAGGGGGAGGAGGGAGAAAGGATAAGAGAGAGTTTGTGAGGGAGAGAGGGAGAGAGAGAGAAAGAGTCATTAAGAGGGAGGGAGGGAGAGAGGGAGAGGGAGGGAGAGAGGGAGAGAGTTAGAGAGAGAGAGAGAGAGTCATTAAGAAAGAGAGAGGGAGGGAGGAAGAGAGGGAGAGAGGGAGAGAGAGAGTTAGAGAGAGAGAGAGAGAGAGAGAGAGTCATTAAGAAAGAGAGAGGGAGGGAGGAAGAGAGAGAGAGAGGGAGAGAGAGAGGGGGAGAGAGAGAGAGAGAGAGAGAGGGAGAGAGAGGTAGAGGAGACTGCATGAGATTGAGAGGTGGGCCTACATTGACAGATGGAAAGCAAACACATATTTCTTGTTTGTCTTTCTTCTAAAGGGCAGAGCTAGCTAGCTAGCTTAGCTACGAGGAGGAGGAGGAGGAGGAGCATATTGGCTGGCTGACTGCATACAGTACTTAGTTCTTACAGACTGACCTAAGAGGCACTGCCCGTTTGATTTAGTGCCAATCACTGTTTTTAATGTCTCCGCGGTGCATCATAATTTATTAGGATTATCATAAACTTGAGCCAGGAGCTGGTGCAAGGGCACTTGTGTCTCCTCCTCGAAATGAATTATTCTCTGCCAGCTCTTGCGTCAATCAAGACAAAAATCTTTTAGTTTTTTTCCTCCTCATTTCCCTTTTGCAAAGACAGGACCCTAATAAATATGAATCCTGCCACAGCACCTCCACAGACGGGGCCAAGGGTGTTAGGTGTAGTAGGGGTTGAGAGGACTTCTCTTTGTCGAGAGGAGAAGGAAGCCGTCGAGCTTCTCCTCATCTCGAAAGCCGAGAGCCATTGAAAACATGGCCTTGAATACAGTGCGGAGGGATCTTTCACACATTTTTTTAAATAAGGACCTTTATCACTCTCAATCTCTCTCTCTTTCTCTCTCTCTCTTTCTCTCTCTCTCTCTCTCTCTTCTCTCTCTCCATCTCTCTCTCCATCTCTCTCTGCCCATCTCTCCCTCTCTTTCCATCAACTGGGTTTTGATGAATTGATAATAAACTAAATTACAGGCCAGGGTAATAAGTGGGTTGACGGTGCAGCGTTCTTTTGGAGACGCCGCTCCGGAACCTTCCAGAGAGTCCTTGGCTCTTCCACACCGAGGAAGTCGGGAAGACATTTCAAAGAAACCCCAACCCAGAGTTCGTGTCATATCGCTCGCAAAACAGACGGGCCCTGAAACGGGTCAGAAGTGAGCAGAGGGCATCGTGTCTCTAGCCCTGATCCTTCTGCATGTCACAGTATTACAGCATTACAACGCTGGTACTTCTCCTCCAATGGAACACGGCAGCATGTTGACCTACATGTGTCTCTGCATGCTGTGCCGCGCTCACTGTGAACACATGTGCGTTCGGCTTCCTGGTTTTTTTCCAGACAGATTAGGGGTCTTTACTGTATGTGTTTACCTTGACTCCCCCTCGCCCTCCGGGTGGATAGGCTGACACGTACACATTCCCATGAATGGAGAAAGATAAGCCCTGCAACAATAGGCTGGCCAGGGAGGGAGGGGCGGAGGGATGGAGGGATGGGAGGGATGGAGGGATGGAGGGAATGGAGGGATGGAGGGGCGGAGGGGCGGAGGGATGGAGGATGGAGGATGGAGGGATGGAGGGTGGAGGGATGGAGGGGCGGAGGGACGGAGGGACGGAGGGACGGAGGGGCGGAGGGGCGGAGGGATGGAGGGGCGGAGTGATGGAGGGATGGAGGGGCGGAGGGACGGAGGGACGGAGGGGCGGAGGGACGGAGGGGCGGAGGGACGGAGGGGCGGAGGGACGGAGGGGCGGAGGGACGGAGGGATGGAGGGGTGGAGGGATGGAGGGGCGGAGGGGCGGAGGATGGAGGGGCCGCGGAGGGATGGAGGGGCGGAGGGATGGAGGGGGCCAGCGGAGGGATGGAGGGGCGGAGGGATGGAGGGGCGGAGGGATGGAGGTGTGGTGGAGGCCTGCTGGCACTGCTCAGTGGGAGTATGAGACGAAGGCAGTCTGAAAGCCTAATTAATCCAGCCTTCCTTAATTAGCCTCTGTCCCCTCTATTACACACTGTCCAATTCTCTCTCTCTCTCTCTCTCTCCATCTCTCTCTCTCTCTCTCTCTCTCTCTCTCTCCTCTCTCTCTCTCTCTCTCTCTCTCTCTCTCTCTCTCTTCCTGTGTCTCGCTCTTTCACTCTCTCGCTCTTCCTCTCCTCTCTCCTCTCTCTCCTTCATTCTCTCTGTGTCTCTCTCTCTCTCCCCCCCTCCCAGTCGGTGTAGCCATCTCCCGCCCCAGCTCGTGAGGACAGTGACAATATGTTGCAAGGTGATAAACAAGCTTATGTGTCCGCGGAGGAGCACGGTGGCGGAGGTGTGTGTGTGTGTGTGTGAGCCCACGACCGCCCCTGCCACCAGGGGAAGCCACAAAAGGCCAGCTGCAGGCGTCCGGCCATTTCTGGCCTCTGCATTGTCTCCTGTAGACGTGGCCCTGAGCACCCGAGGCAGGTGCCTCAGCACGCGAGGCAGGTGCCTCAGTACGCGAGGCAGATGGTCATTGTGTTCGTCTCGATGGCTCGACGCCCCCCCAGCTCAGAACCCCCTGCTCGTCCGTGTCAAGTACTAATGCGTCTCAACGGTGGGCTGATGGATCCTGCCGCTGGTGCTGCGAGAGCAGACCGCCCTGGCCAGCGCCACACACTCCCAGGGCTGGGGCAGGGGCTGGGGCAGGGGCTGGGGCCGGGGCAGGGGCCGGGGCCGGGGCAGGGGCCGGGGCAGGGGCAGGGGCCGGGGCTGGGGCCGGGCTGGGGCCGGGGCAGGGGCAGGGGCCGGGGCAGGGGCCGGGGCTGGGGCCGGGGCTGGGGCCGGGGCCGGGGCTGTGGCTGGGGCTGATCCATGCCAGGCATGCTGGGGAAGTTGTGGTCTGGAATGCCTCTCTTGGCCCTCTCCTCCTCTCCTCCCCTCTCCTCCTCTCCTCCCCTCTCCAGCGGTGCGCCCGGGCGGGCTCTGACCGCGCCCGCAGCACCATGCCAGCTCTGACCGCGCCCCCAGCACCATGCCAGCTCGACAGGCGTTTATTAAAGCAGAAAGGGCCTCGACCAATCAGCTGGATGGGAATTCCGAGCAAGTCGACTCTCTCTCTCTGTTGCCTCACTCCAGCTCCGTGCTGGTGGGCTCGTACTGACTGCCCTGATTAATCAGGATCAGCCCCGCTCCTCCCCCCCCGCCCCGCCTCCGGGCAGAAAGAGGCCACTCACCCGGACTCTCCTCTGAGGGAAGGGGGGGTCGCCAGTGGACTGACGTGTCGGTCAGACCAGCATGCCTGCGAGATATTGTCCGAAAAAGCTTTGGTTAACAGCGATGTGCCGACGGATCGTTCCAGAAGGTCTTTGAACCGTGGCTGTGCATTCTTTTGGGTCGACCGTATCGATCGAAGGTCGTTTTGTTTTTCCAGCTCAACCGCATCATATTAGCAATAACGGCTCATTCGTCTGCTCACCTGTTGGACTGCTTGTCAAACCAGCCTCCTGCGCAAGGTCTACTGACACATTCTTATTGGTTGCCGTGAAACCATCGGCCATTAGGGAAAGGTTAGCAATGCACAATCCGTCTTTCTTGCAGACCATGTTTAATTATCCACATGTATCTAAAAGACAGCTCCCAGCTCCCATTGAATGTACACGCGCAGCCTTATGAAAAATACCGCTGAATAGATGATGATAATTAAATGAAGCAGAACCTATCTACCTCGCTGCCAATGGACCCTAAAATGATAAATATCTTTACGAGGAGGAGTTTTCCTCCCCCGTCTAGTTTCCTCTTCACCTCTTCTACTTTTTCAAAGATAGTCTATTTGCGTATCAAGGTCATCTTCCTCCCCCCCCCCCCCTCTCCTACTGCGTTTCAACAGGACTCTCGCCAGTTCTTTTTTGAAATTCTATTTTTTTTTTCTTACCCTTTTTTCTATTTCATCGCCACGCTCTCCTTTTCCTCCCTGACCTCTCATTTCCCTCTCGGTAGGACACGCTCTGTTGACGTCTGGGTGACGGAGGAATAATGGTGGGCAGGGAAGGGTCAAGGTCCAACTGCCTTTTAGTAAACGCCAAACCAGCAAAATGGCTTCTTCCTTCATGACTGACTTCCTCTAATGAGCGTTTTCTCGAGTGGTCACGTGTGACTATCAAAGGACCACGAACGGATCATGAAAGCCATTACACACACTGGGGAATTAAGCTGAAGTTTCTGACTTTTATTGTCTCTCCCTAAGCTCCCTAAACTGAAGATGTTCGACTGAAAGGGCTTCTTAGTTCTAGACTAATCTTTGAAAGTATCCGAGAGGAAACCATCTTTGATAGAGAGTTGAGGCAGTGTTTCCTGCAAGGCCTGGTGCCTGACAGGAATGTTCTGTGGCGGGAAATGGTGCTCCTAAGTTTTGCCTAAAGGGGCGCTGGGAGCAGGGACAGTCCCGGGTCTGTTCTCGGGAGGACTGTCAGTCTTCACTGAACCTGCATTCAGTGAGTCGCGGCATCATGTAAACCGGACAGATAAAATATGGACGTCGACTGTCCCTGTCAGGGAGAGTGATGGGGCCTGCGAGAGTTCTTCTCTCCTCTCCCTTCCTCTCCTCCCCTCTCCTCTCTCCTCTCCTCCTCTCCTCTCCTCCCCTTTCCCTTCCCCTCCTCTCCTCTCCTCTCCCTCTCCCCCTCCTCCTCTCCTCTCCTCTCCCTTCCTCTCCCTTCCCTTCCTCTCCCCCCTCCTCCTCCCCTCCTCCCCTCTCCTCTCCCCCCTCCTCATCTCCTCCCCTCTCCTCTCCTCTCCCCTCCTCCTCTCCTCTCCCCCCTCCTCCTCTCCTCCCCTCTCCTCCTCTCCTCCCCTCCCCCTCTCCTCTCCTCCTCTCCTCTCCTCTCCTCCCCTCTCCTCTCCTCTCCTCTCCTCTCCTCTCCCCTCCTCCTCTCCTCTCCTCTCCCCCCTACCTCCTCCCCTCTCCTCCCCTCCTCCTCCTCTCCTCTCCCCTCCTCCTCTCCTCCCTCTCCTCTCCTCTCCTCTCCTCGTCGCCTCCTCCTCTCCTCTCCCCCCTCCTCCTCCCCTCTCCTCCCCTCCTCCTCTCTCTCCTCTCCCCTCCTCCTCTCCTCTCGCGCCCCCTCCTCCTCCCCTCTCCTCCCCTCTCCCCCTCCTCTCCCTCCTCTCCCTTCCCCTCCTCCCCCTCCCTCCCCTCCTCTCCTCCCCCTCCCCTCTCCCTCTCCCTCTCCTCCTCCCCTCTCTCCTCCCCCCTCCTCCTCCCTCCCCTCTCCTCTCCCCTCCCTCCTCCCCTCCCTCCCCCTCCTCCCTCCCTCCTCCTCTCCCTCTCCTCCCCTCTCCTCCCTCCTCCCCTCCTCCTCTCCCTCTCCCCCTCCTCCCCTCCTCTCTCCCTCCCTCTCCCCTCCCTCCCTCTCCTCCCCTCTCCCCTCCTCTCCCCTCTCCCTCTCTCCCTCCTCCCCTCCTCCCTCTCCTCTCTCCCCCTCCTCCCCCTCCTCTCTCCTCCCCTCCCCTCCCTCCCCTCTCCCCTCCTCCTCCCCTCTCCCTCCTCTCTGTAGAGGGGAGTGGAGGCCCTGATTCCCGTCCTCCACGCTCCTCTCCTCTCGTGAGAGGGGAGTGGAGGCCCTGAGTCCAGTCCCCCTCTCCTCTCACGCTCTGTGATAGGGAGTGGGAGCCCTGAGTCCAGTCCTCCCCTCTCCTCATCCTCTCCTGTGAGAGGGGAGTGGATGGCCCTAGTCCAGTCCTCTCCTCTCCTCTCTGTGAGAGGGGAGTGGAGGCCTGAGTCCAGTCCCCCTCTCCTCTCCTCTCTGTGAGAGGTGCGTGGAGGCCCTGAGTCCAGTCCACTCTCCTCTCCTCTCTGTGAGAAGGGATGATGCCCTGAGTGCCATCCCTCTCTCTTCCTCTCTGTAGAGGGGAGTGGAGGCCCTGAGTCCAGTTCCCCTCTCCTCTCTCTCTGTGAGAGGGGAGTGGGAGGTCCCTGAGCCTCCAGTCCTCCTCTCCTCTTCTGTGAATGAGGCGGCAGTTGGAGGCCCCTGATATCCAGTCCTCCTCTCCTCTCTGTGAGAGGGCAGTGGAGGCCACTGAGTCCAGTCCCCTCTCCTCTCCTCTCTGTGAGAGGGCAGTGGAAGGCCCTGATCCAGGTCCCCTCTCCTCTCCTCTCTGTGAGAGGGGAGTGGAGGCCCTGAGTCCAGTCCTCCTCTCCTCTCTGTGAGAGGGCAGTGGGAGGCCCTGAGTCCAGTCCTCCTCTCCTCTCTGTGAGAGGGCAGTGGAGGCCCTGAGTCCAGTCCCCTCTCCTCTCCTCTCTGTGAGAGGGCAGTGGAGGCCCTGAGCTCAGTCCCCTCTCCTCGCTCCTCTCTGTGAGAGGGCAGTTGGAGGCCCTGAGTCCAGTCCCCTCTCCTCTCCTCTCTGTGAGAGGGGAGTGGAGGCCCTGAGTCCAGTCCCCTCGCTCTCGTCCCTTCCCTCCTTGGGGGGTAGAGGGGAGTGGAGGCCCTGAGTCCAGTCCTCCTACTGGTGTGGGGGAGGTGTAATCCTTGTCTGTGAGACCTGTATCGGGGCTGTCAAACACGCTCTACAGTCTAGCTGGTGTCACACTGGGTGAGTCACCATTGTGCAGCAGTCGCCGACTTAACAATCAAAACCCTCGGGGTGAAGCGCTCAAGTCTATTTCCAACTCCAACTGTAATTTCGCACTGTGTCTTTCTCTGTCTCTCTCTCTAATTCCCTCTCTCACCTTCTGCTTCTTACTCTTTCTGCCACTTTTCTCGAGTTTCATGTTGTTTGGCACCCGTAGATGACTTATAAGATATATAAGATTTTCATTCTTCTCAAATGTAGACTCCGAATGACACATGCTTTAACGTTTTGCCTCACTGAAGCTAAATGGTTCTTCAATGAGTCTTTCTCTCACTGTTCCTCTCCTTTCCTCTCCTCTCAACTCTGTGCCCCTCTGCTCTCCTTTCCTCTCCTCTCCACTCTGCTTCACTCATCTTCTCCTCTCCTCTCGTCTCCCTCACTCTGCTCCCCTCATCTTCTCCTCTCGTCTCCTCTCCACTCTGCTCCCTCATCTTCTCCTCTCGTCTCCTCTCCACTCTGCTCCCCTCATCTCCTCCTCCTCCTCCTCCACTCTGCTCCCCTCATCTCCTCCTCTCCTCTCCTCTCCACTCTGCTCCCCTCATCTCCTCCTCTCCTCTCCACTCTGCTCCACTCATCTCCTCCTCTCCTCCTCTCGCACTCTGCTCCCCTCATCTCTCCTCTGCTCTCTCCTCTCCACTCTGCTCCCCTCATCTCTCCTCTCCACTCTGCTCCCCTCATCTTCTCCTCTCCTCTCCTCTCCACTCTGCTCTCCTCCTCTCATCTCCTCTCCACTCTGCTCCCCTCATCTCCCTCCTCTCCTCTCCTCTCCACTCTGCTCCCCTCATCTCCTCCTCTCCTCTCGTCTCCTCTCCACTCTGCTCCCCTCATCTTCTCCTCTCGTCTCCTCTCCACTCTGCTCCACTCATCTCCTCCTCTCTCTCTCCACTCTGCTCCCCTCATCTCCTCCTCTCCTCTCTCTCCACTCTGCTCCACTCATCTCCTCCTCTCGCGGTGCTCTCAGACCCATTTGCATGGCCTACTTTCTGTGTGTGTGGGGGGTTCAGCTAATACCCTAGCGGAGGGGGCTCCTGAACAGTAAACACTTCACTCTTCACGAGTGGCCGACGGGCCCTCCCCAAAGGAAAACGATCCACTTAAGGGCCACTTCGCCTGTGGCCCCCCCACGTCCTCCAGAGCCAAAACACTCCCCACGGAAGCCCTCCTCGTCTGAGACAAACCACACATCTCTGTCGGTCGAGGCCCGGGCCCAGTCCCAGAGCGCTACATTAGGAGTTGCGTCGATGCGAGGAGACTGGATGCGTCAGGCGGTCGTACGGTTTACGGAGACTCGGATATTCACTGGGCTCGCCCCCGTTTGTTTTGAAGGTTTAGGCATTTTGGGAAGAGGAATGTACTTAACTAGAGCATTTTGATATCCATTAGAAACGTTTTGAAAAAGCGAGAGAAAATCCACGTTGTTTGCGTTCAGAGGAGATGTCGGTTCAGTTACGACTATGGCACTTATGCGCAAGTATTGTGCGGATTCTCTGATAAAGAGTTGACTATGTTATGTATGGAACGATGATGTGTGTGTGTGGTGTGTGCGTGTGCAACCATGCCCGTTTGTGTGCTCGTAATCATCAAAGAATGTCGCAAAGTTAATCTGTCTGTGCATGTGCAAGGCATTCTGGGACAGCACGTCCCCCGGAGCAGAGCTGCTATAGAAACAACTTCCTGGAGTTTGTGTCTGATTTGATTTGAGAGGGCAGAGGAGAGACAGAGCATGGAGGTCTGACTGCTCGACTGGGGGAGGAGGAGGGCTCCGCAATGAGGGAGGACGGGAGGAGCGGAGGAGGGGAGGGAGGAGGAGGGGGGAGGAGGAGGGAGTAGGAGGGGAGGAGGGGGGGAGAGAGAGGGACGAGGAGGAGGAGGGGAGGATTGAGGAGGGGGAGGAGAGAGGAGGGGGGGAGAGGGAGGGGAGGGAGGAGAGGAGGAGAGGAGGGAGGAGGAGGGGAGGAGGGCTCCGTAATGAGGGAGGACGGGAGGAGAGGAGGAGGAGGGGAGGAGAGGAGGAGGAGGAGGGGAGGAGGAGGAGAGGAGTGGAAGAGGAGAGGAGGAGAGGGGGAGGAGGAGGAGGAGGAGAGGAGGAGGAGGAGAGGAGAGGAGGAGGAGAGGAGGAGGTTCCGTAATGAGGGAGGAGAGAAGGGTGCCGGAGAGACTTGACGAGGAGGAGAAGGGACAGGCAGGTCCTGTTTCTCCTGTCAGCGGGAACGTCGCGCCTGTCACCGGGCGGGGTCCCCGCGCGTTACCATGGCGATGTGGGGGGGGGGGCCGAGGGGGAGGGGGGGGGGGGGTCCCGTTTCGGTGAGGACGGGGTCTTGAGAAGCTCGCCCGGCCTCAGATGAAACACCGGCTCCTTGTTCTCTGGCGTCGCTGCTTTGAGGGCGGCGTTTCATCCCCCTCATCTTCCCTTAGATCTGTTTCTTTCTTTTTTTTCCTTCTCTCTCCGTGTTTTATCTTCCTGTAATCAGGCCGCGCCTCTTGATTGCAGACACGACTCATCCTGCATCAAACACCGCCGGGGGGGAGTCAGTTTAGAATCTACAGGGCCCCGCCCTCTTAATGTCACGTTTTTCATCCGAACCAAAGTGGAAACAATCATGTTGTTGTCTCCAGAGAGCATCCAGCCAGCGAGCCAGTTAGCCAGTCAGCCAGCCTGTCTGTCAGGAACCAGCCAGACAGCCAGTCAGCCAGTCAGCCAGACTGATAACCAGTCAGCCAGCCTGTCTGTCAGGAACCAGCCAGACAGCCAGTCAGCCAGCCTGTCTGTCAGGAACCAGCCAGACAGCCAGGCAGCCAGTCAGCCAGACTGATAACCAGTCAGCCAGCCAATCAGGAACCAGCCACAGCGTGGAGAGGGCGGACCCAGATCAAACAGAACCAAGAGTTTGCAGGTTTAGATGTTGTATGGCCGCACCCTTGAGCAGGGCTGCTTATCTGGGCTCAATCTTCTGATTCTCCTTATCCGACGGCTTTCACACGGGGCCAGCGAAGAACGCACACGCTCTCGCATCACTCTCCTGTGTACGCTGTCCTCCAGGACGCAGCACACACACCATCACACAGCCACGCTGGGTGAAGGCTCCACCGAGCCACACGCTGTGATCATGACACTGCGGCGTGCTGCTGATGCGGTCGTGACGGTTTGCCGGTCAGCTGCGTCGCCGCTCCTCTCGTCCAGGAAGGCAGGAGGTGGGCGGGGCCTGGGGAAGCGGAGAGGCGAGTCTGCGTCTCCTCAGACGGCGAGATGATGATGAGCCACTCACGTCCCACGCAGAGAGAGACGGACTCCCGTGGCCTGACTGATCTGCCGGCAGGACGTCACTGCCATGTTCCACTCCGTCTCATTTGGAGAGCTCTGCAGGTGGGCTCAAATTGTCTCTGTCCCGTCCCCTTCCCCCCGTCCCCCCCGTCCCCCAGGCAACGACATCTTTCCCGCCGTGCCCCCCTCATGCCTCCGGCCTGGCGAGGTGCTTTCGCTTTCCTCTCATGTGTGGTCGCACGGAATCGTTTCTAACTAACGAGGAATCAGACTTCTGTGGCTTTATTATCGACAGGACGCAGACATGCAGTTTTGTGTCTGTCTGGGGCCGATTCCTGACGATTTTTTGGGGGGTGCATCGTGGAACGAAACTGCCGGCATTTCCCCCCTGCTCGACCTTTTCCGATCCGTCTCTACGGTAACGACGCCACAATCTAGTTTGTTTCGATTTGGCGACAGCCGTGGCGTCTTGCCGACCAGACGGATCCCAGGAAGGTCTGGACGCCGTCTCCGGACACAAACACGTGGGGTCGCCGGGGTCGCGCGGGGGGCCGTGAGGATCGACGGTGCGGCGCTGCCGAGCGGATCCACTGCACAGAGCGCCGGCTGTCCCCGGCGGCGGCGGTGAGGACCGGGGGTCAGGGGCGAAGCGCTAGCTCCTAATGACTCCTTCCTGAGGGAGCGGCGCTGCTGACTCGGGGCTGCGAGGGAAGAGCGTTGCGAGGAGGCATTGATTTCCCCATCATCCCAGCCCTCCCCAGTCTCCACCAATTAGCTTTCGGCACGGGGAGCGTCGATCCCATCTGCTCCTTGGCCAATCTGTGGCTTCCTTACGCTCAAGGAGGGAGGGAGGGCGGGCGGGGGGGAGGGAGGGAGAGAAAGAGAGAGAGAAAGAGGGAGGGATGGAGGGATGGAGAGGGAAAAAAGAGAGGGAGCGAGGGAAGAGAGGGAGCGAGGGAGTGAGGAGAGGGAGCGAGGGATGAAACCGCATTTGGTGGCCGGTCGGAGGGTGCTTGGCGAAGGTGGCAGAGGCCAACGCCAGGATGGGGGTGATTCTGGAAGCAGAATCCCTCCCAGGGAGTGATAGTGCTGCTTGGATGGCCGGACGAAACACAGAACAGCGCTCTCTCTCTCTCTCTCTCTCTCTCTCTCTCTCCTCTCTCTCTCTCTCTCTCTCTCTCTCTCTCTCCCTGCCACCGTTTATCAATGAAAACACAAGACTCGGTTATTCCATACAGTCTCTGCCAAATTGGGATGCAGATTATGTTTTTCCACCCTACCCTCTCTCTCTCTCCTCTTGTCCTCTCTCTCTCTCTCTCTCCCTTCCTCTCTCTCTCTCTCTCTCTCGCTCTCTCTCTCTCTCTCTCTCTCTCTCCCTTCCTCTCTCTCTCTCTCCTCTCTCTCTCTCTCCCTTCCTCTCTCTCTCTCTCTCTCTCTCTCTCTCCTCTCCCTTCCTCTCTCTCTCTCTCTCTCTCTCTCTCTCCCTCTCTCTCTCTTCGTTCCGTTAGCCCTCCAGCGGTAGTGACGCCCCTCCCCCCCCCCTCCCCGTCTCCAGGCCTGTCTGGCCTCGGAGATGTGCTGTCGCCATGGCGCCCCGGAGTTGAAGGATTCCGAAAGCCAGATAAGACCCAGCCCTGAGGGGAAGCAGCCTCCAGTATCCCAGAAGGCTTTGGCGTCTCCAGCAGGCAGCGCCAGATGGACGGTGTGACGTACGATCGCCGCTCCCCCCTCCCCCTCGGCCATCTCCTCCTCCCACCTCCCCCCTACACCTCACTCCTCCCCTCTCCCTCTCCCCCTCGCTCCTCCCCTCTCCCCCTCGCTCCTCCCCTCTCCCCCTCGCTCCTCCCCTCTCCCTAAAAAGATTGAGCCACATCGAGGACTTCCACCCAGACCCTTCACGTAACCGAGATCCGTGTGACTGAAACAGACCATAATATACCGCAGTCGGCAACGTTGAGAAAAGGACAACAAATCCATAGTCGTGGAAACGAGATGACGATGACAGCCTGTCGTGGTTTGATTCCAACATGCTGTTGCCCTCCTCAGGGGCCACTCGGCCGTTATTTGGTTTTCGCTGCTCTCCTCCCGGGTAATCTCGTTTTCCGCCAGGACGACTTCTTCGTGACTCATCCGTCTGCGTCGCCACTCTGCCCAGATCCTCCCGTGTCCAGGAGAGACGGGGGGCTCGCCGTTGTCATGGCTGCCGGCTGGTCCTCCGGCCTCTTCCTCGTTGGTATTCCCCCGTCAGACTCAGTCCTGTTGGGGGGGGGGGGTGTAATTACTAAGCCATGGGGATGAAGAAGAATTTGGCTGGAGGTGTGTGGAGGGGGAACTGGAGGGTGGTGACTTCTGGGTGGTGACCACTAGTGGTTGGTTTGAGAACTGCAGCTAGCCTGCCTCTACATTTACATTTAGTCATTTAGCAGACGCTCTTATCCAGAGCGACTTACAGTAAGAACAGGGACATTCCCCCCGAAGCAAGTAGGGTGAAGTGCCTTGCCCAAGGACACAACGTCATTTGACACAGACGGGAATCGAACTGGCAACCTTCAGATTACTAGCCCTGATTCCCTAACCGCTCAGCCACCTGACTCCCACTCTACCCAGCCCAGTAGGAGCCATCAGAACCCTGCCCCCCCCCCCCCCCCCCGGGCACATACATCTAAGGCCTGGGGACATGTATGTGCACGGACACAGGCGCGGATGTGTCAACAGGGACATCCACTCACAAATACACGCACGCACTGCACACACACGCAACCTAAGAAAGACCACGTACTACACTTACACTACACGCACACACAGCACACACACTCTACACACACACTCCCACACAAAGTCTCATATATATTCACAGTCACACAGAGGGGCACGAACACACACTCTGTCAAAGGGGCCACTGTCCGCCTCTGCGCATAAACCCACCGTGGGCCGCATTGCAACCACATCAATTTCCCCCCACATCCCTTTATGGTTCCGTGCTTATTTATTTTTCTCCACTGTTTTATCTGACGGCAGCAGAAGCCGTCCCCACACAGCCTCTCTGCGGAGGCCTCCGCGGTGTTAGCTCTCAAAAGAAGGATGAGTTCTGTGATGAAATGGCCCACCGTTCATTGTTGATGGAACAGAAACTCGACTTCACCCGCCGAGATCCAATCCACCCCAAGCCTCGGCCCTCAGGGAGATGGGAGAGAGAGGGAGAGAGAGGGAGAGAGGGAGAGAGGGGGGATAGACAGGTAGAGAGAGGGAGAAAGAGGGAGAGAGATGGAGAGAGAAAGGGAGAGAGAGGGGAGGGCAATGGAGAGAGAGGGAGGAGAGGGGAGATGGAGAGGGGGGATAGGACGGGTATAGAGAGGGAGAAAGAGGGAGAGAGAAGATGGAGAGAGAAAGGGAGAGAGAGGGGGAGATGGAGAGAGGAGGGAGAGAGACGACGGGAGATAGAGGGAGAGGGAGGGAGGGGGCAGGAGAGGATTAAGGTAGACAGGAAGAGCCAGGCCAAATAAAGATAAAGACACAAGTGAAAAAAGGAATCCTCCATTAGCGGCTTCGGAGAGCTGCTTGTTTGTGCGTTCTCCACGCTTAACAGGCTTTTACTACACGCTCGCACCTGCCTGTTACCACTAGTCTGTTGCAGCACCTATAGGCGTGCTGTGAAGGAATTGTGGCCGTCCTGCAACCACACATTCCGCCTCCTCAGAGACCAACACAGCCCTTCACGAACACGCGTGTGCGGCAGGCCGCTGGGCGAAACCCAGAACAAACAACAACAACCTTCAGCAGTTAGAAAACAACAACAACAGTGTTGGTATCGGGATCCCCAGAGGAATTACTGGGCTGTGATTGGGCAAGGGACTAGTCGCTAGGACTTTAACGAGCAGACACGGTCAATAACGAGGTGTGAGGTCACATCCTGCTTTCTAATGTGGAGTTTTGACAGGTCGGTAACTGACTTGAATTCCCCGACAGCCAAACAGAGCACACATACCGTACATGCCTATGCACACAAACACACACATTCACACACGTACACACACACACACACATCTAGTGCTACGGTATATGCCAAGGTCCTTAGTATCTCCACAGGAAGAAAGGAGATGGGAAAATGTGTCCAAACTTTGACTGGTACTGTACGTTCTCCTAAGGATGTGGACATAGTTCTCCTGTTCTAGTTGTGGTTCCTCCTGGTTCCTACCCCGTCACAACCCTGGGTTCCAACAAAACCCGAGGAAGACAGCAGTGTGTGCACATCTTCAGGGATCTGGGATGACTGATGCTGGCTGCTTTGTTTGGAGCACAGTGTGTACGGGGCAAGCAGGCCGGCCTGTCTGCTGTGTCGTCTGTGCTTTGCTCAACAACAACAATCGATGAGAATACATTGCCTCTATCTCACCCCTCTCCCCCCCCTCTCCCCCCCCTCCCCCCCCCGCCCCCCCCCCCTTCCCCTGGCTGCTTTCTCTCCCTGCCCGATCTCTCTCTTCTCCGCAGTGTCTGGAAGACAGTTTCATATTTTACCTCCCCTGGACCTCGCCGACATCTCTTTCCCTCTCTCCACATCAATCCCTTTCATCATCCTCCTCCTCCTCTCTTCCTCTCCTCTCTTCCTCTCCTCCTCCTCTTCCTCTCCTCCTCCTCTCTCCCTCCTCTCCTCTCCTCCCCTCCTCTCCTCTCTTCCTCTCCTCCTCTCCTCCCTCTTCCTCTCCTCTCCTCCTCTCTTCCTCTCCTCCTCTCCTCTCTTCCTCCCTCCCTCCTCTCCTCTCTTCCTCTCCTCCTCTCCCCTCCTCTCCTCCTCTCCTCTCTTCCTCTCCTCCTCTCCTCTCTTCCTCTCCTCTCTTCCTCTCCTCCTCTCCTCCCCTCCCTCCTCTCCTCCCCTCCTCGCTCCTCTCCTCCTCTCCTCCTCTCCCCTCCTCTTCCTCCCCTCCTCTCCCTCTCCTCCTCTCCCACTACAGCCTGTAGTGCATGGAGAGGCTTAGTGATCCACTCTGTCTGAGGGGTTTTTCCACAGACCTCTCATTCCCCCGGCACCAGTGCTCCGTCTAGGGGAAGCAGGCGAGGACTAAGCCCCTCTCCTGGGGACTGCGGGAGACTCTGGGGATTTGAGCTTCAGTGGTGCTCTCACTCACTCTCCCCCTCTCCTCTTTCTCTCTCTGTCACTCATCCTCCCTCTCTCTCTCTCTTTCTCTGTCACTCATCCTCTCTCTCTCTCTCTCTCTCTCTCTCTTTCTCTCTCTCTTTCTCTGTCACTCATCCTCTCTCTCTCTCTCTCCTCTCCCCTCTCTCTCCCTCTCTCTCTCTCTCACTCACCCTCACTCTCTCTCTCCCTCCCTCTCTCTCCCTCTCTCTCTCCCTCACTCTCTCTCTCCCTCTCTCCCTCACTCTCCCTCTCTCTTTCTCTCTGTCTCTGTCTCTCTCTCGCTTCTCTCTCTCTCTCTCCCTCCTTCCCTTCCGTTCCCTCCCTCCCCCTGTCTCTCCTCCTTTCTCTCCTTCTCTAAGCTGGTTTAGATTCAGCGCCACGTCGCATTGCTGCTAAGCTGAACAAATCCCCTGAATATTTCCCTGAAAATGGCCTTGGTGATGTAGAGGCGAAGCGCCGTCTTGTTTGGAGAGAGATGTTGTGGGAGGGAGGAGGTTGTCCTGACGATGAATCTGAGGAGTTGGCATCATGTGGTTGTTTGTTTATCTTCTTTTTTCTTCACCAACGGAAGTGTTTGTCACCCTGCATAGATCTGTAGAGCTGTTGAGTCGCTGTGTGTGTGTGTGTGGTGTATGTTCATGTTTGGGCGTGCGTTCATTTTGTGTACGTGTGTGTTCATGGGTGTGTGTGGGGGATATACAGACATATCCAATGGCAACATACGACACACCACAAGGACATTCTTTCCCTCTCCTGTTTCATCCTGGGTGTTTTGGCCTTCTCTTTTCATCTCTCCGCCAACACAAAGCTCCTCGACTCTCCCAAGTCTTTCAGCAGGTCTGTTCTCTGTGTGTCCTTTATGGTGCATCAGGCCAATGATAGAGCGGCTTTAACCAGCCCAGCGGGAGCCCGACTCCAGATCCCTCCCCTCTCAGAGAGCTGGACACTGGGCAGGAGGGAGGGAGGGAGGGAGGGGGGGAGGGAGGGAGGGAGGAGGGAGGGAAGGAGGAGGGAAGGAGGAGGTAGGGAAGGAGGAGGGAGGGAAGGAAGGAGGGAGGGAATAAGTGAAAGAAGGAGGGAGGATGAGGAGAGAGGGGGAGAGACGGATGGAGTGAAAGAGGGAGAGAGGGAAGGAGGGAGGGAGGGGTGAAAGAGAGAGAGGGAGGGAGAATAGGGAGGGAGAGGGAGGGGGAGAGCACTGCTGCTGGGCTGCAAAATGGATGGCACTGTCACCTAATCAGAGCTGTACTGGAGCTGACTGCCAATGAGGGGAGCCACGGGCAGCAGACAGGAAGCAGGAATGGGCAAGGAACACAGAGCTGGAGAGGAGCGAGGAGAGGAGAGGAGGAGAGGAGAAGAGAGGAGAGGAGAGGAGGGGGGTAAGGAGAGGAGAGGAGGGGGGTAAGGAGAGGAGAGGAGGAGAAGAGAGGAGAGGAGGGGGGTAAGGAGAGGAGAGGAGGAGAAGAGAGGAGAGGAGGGGAGAGAAAAGGAGTAGAGGAGTAGAGGAGAAGAGAGGAGAGGAGGGAGGGAAAGGGGAGGTGGAAAGGAGAGGAGGAAAAGGGGAGAGAAGAGGAGGAGAAAAGGGGGAGGAAAAGAGAGGAGAACTGAGCAGGAGCAAGAGAAAAGAGGAGGAGAGGTGAGGGCGGCCAGGGTAGGCCTGAGGCCACACACCAAGGCTCCCACGCGTGCCTCCCCTCCTCTCCCCTCCCCTCCCCTCCCCTCCCCATCCGTCACGCCAGGAGCCCAGCAGGGCTCTTCTGGGATTGCTCTTCACTCTTTCATTGACTTCCCCGTTTGACGGACAGGTATCCACATTGATTGACGCTCTGCTTAGCCACTGCTGCCTGCCTGCTGAGAAGGGAGGGCGTCGGGCTAATTGACTGTCCTCCAGCTGGTCGATGTGGCGGCTTCTAATAAACCTGTCTCCCACTTCCCCTCTCCCCTCTCCCGCCCGCTGCCTTCTCAAGGGTCGCCGCCCCCGGTCACACCTGGCTCGCGCCCGGCCCAGAGAGCGTACCGTCTCTCCCGCCAAACGCTTTTAGCGGTTCTGAGGCGCCGGCAGCCAGGACGCTGTTCTCCCTGCTCTCGTGAAATCACCTCTCCTTGCTCCAGAGGCCGGAGTTTGACTCCCGACCGAGCTGGAGGAAGGCGTCTGCTAAATAAGGGATTTTGAGCGCGTGAATTATTGAGCGCGCTGAGATGTATACCTGCGGGGAAACAGCGGTGCCCTGATGGTCCAGGTTTCAGCCCGTCATGTTCTGCTGTACACGATGTGTCTCCGTCTCCCTCCTCGACCGTCTCGCCGGCGGACGTTTCCCCCGTTTCCGTTTGGAACGAGGCTGCGATGGGTAAATAATGAATGGTGAAACGCCCCTGCCTCGCCCGAGGACGGGAGGCTGCAACCTCGGAGCCCAAACGGAGGCCCTGCCTCGTTCTGCCGTCCACTATCAGAAGCGGTTTAAGTACATTTACATTTAGTCATTTAGCAGACGCTCTTATCCAGAGCGACTCACAGTAAGTACAGGGACATTCCACCCCGAGGCAAGTAGGGTGAAGTGCCTTGCCCAGGGACACAATGTAATTTGACACGGCCGGGAATCGAACCGGTGAGCTTCTGATTACTAGCCCGATTCTCTAACCGCTCAGCCACCTGACTCCCAGTCAGTAGGGCGAAGAAGTGCGACGCAGTGAGAGACAACTTCATGCTGGGAGACGTTGTGATGTTTGATTGAGTGGAGCTTTGACCTCTGTGAATTCTTCCAGCCCGTATCTCGTGTGCAGGGGGTCTGCGTGGACCCCTGTGTGGATGGAGAGAGAACATGGCCGATCGGATCCCTGAACCCGAACGGGGGAAAATTGACCGCAAATTAGACAACGTGATCTCGCCGTCATTTGATTGGCTGGGCGTAATAAGGTTAAAGCGACCTGGCGAACGATTCCGAGAAGACCCCCCTCGTCAGCTCATTTGAGTGTCACTCGTCACGGTAACGATCAAGTTAAGAGTGACACGGCCTTTGCAGAGAGAGGAGAGGGCAAGATTTGCATACGAGTAAAGTGGCTTTTCGTCGGATTTGGATGGGCCATTACACTTTCCACTGCAGTGGGCCTGAGTGGGCGATGGGGGCGAGATTTGTGCTCGGCACAGCCGGTGTAGAAGGGCCCGTTCCAATCCAGCGGGGTAAATACATAAAGTATATAATGAAATAAAGAGAGGTTGTGAGATTTAGAGGCAGTCTCTGATGTGGGGAGACCTAATGAAAGGACTGGGGTGTTTCTCCAGAGCAGGGCCCTGGCCTGGGCATTGACAAGCTGTCCACATCACACTGTAATTTAGAGACCCCCCCCCCCCCCCCCCCAGAGAGCATGCCTGAGTTATAACATTTCTCTCACCCTTTCTCCTTCTACCCTTGTTCTTTCTCTTTCTTTCTTTCTCTGTCTCTGTTTCTCTCTCTCTTTTGCTCTCTCTCTCTTTCTCTCTCTTTCTCTCTCTTTCTCTCTCTTCTCTCTCTCTCTTTCTCTCTCTTTCTCTATCCCTCTCCTCTCTTCACCTTTCCCTCTCTGTCATACACTCTCTCTTTTCTCTTGCTCTCTTCCTCCCTGACCTCATCTCTCAGAACCTCTCGTGACCAGCCTCTTAGATTATCTTGTTTATTGCCACATCACTGAATTCTTTTTGTCTTCCATCTCTCTCTTTCTCTCTTTTTTATTTTCCATTTTCTTATCTGTCTCTGGTCGTTCACGCTGTGCAACACACATTCATCCTCCCTGCACCGCTTCACCCCTCTTTCTCCCTCCCTCTCTCTCCTGCTCTCTCTTTCTCCCTCACTCTCTCTCACTCTCTCTCTCACTCTCTCTCTCTCATCTCTCTCTCTCACTCTCTCTCTCACTTTCTCCTCACTCTCTCTCTCTCTCACTCTCTCTCTCTCTCTCTCTTTCTCTCTCTCCTGTTCTCTCTCTCTCTCCTCTCTCTCTCTCTCTCTCTCTCTCTGCCTTCATCCCCTTCTCTCTCTCCCTCGTTCAGACGGCTCATGACTCAGGCCTGCCTCTATTACCCCCTGTGTGACATGTGACCCAGGCTCCTGGTCCCAGCCCAGACAACCCCCTCTCCCCCCCAGCCCACACAACCTCTCTCCCCCCAGCCCACACAACCTCTCTCCCCCCAGCCCACACAACCTCTCTCCCCCCAGCCCACACAACCTCTCTCCCCCCAGCCCACACAACCTCTCTCCCCCCAGCCCAGACAACCTCTCTCCCCCCAGCCCAGACAGACCTCTCTACCCCCAGCCCAGACAACCCCCTCTCCCCCCAGCCCAGACAGACCTCTCTCCCCCCAGTCCAAACAAGCCTCTCTCCACCAGAGACACCCACCCACACACTTAGCAACCTTGCTGCTACGCAGCTGAAGGAGATAGGAGTGTGTGTGTGTGTTTGCTTTCGTGTGTGTGTGTGTGTGTGTGTGTGTACTGTATGTGAGAGAGACATACAGAGAGAGAGACCGGGGCGGTGTGTGTATATCTATGTGTCTTTATTGAGTCTTCATCGATTTGAATGAGATGTGTATAGGCCCTCTTTTTCCATGTGCGACAAAACCCATTAGAATGCAAGGCTGTTCTATTGTGTGAATCATACTCCATCTTCAGTCTAGATGGAATTCAAAGATTGAATCGGGAGGCTCTTTGTGAAAGCGTAGTGAAGTGCCACACAAACAGAAGGTTGTGGGGTATTTAGCTGCATCCGGAACTTTTTTCGATCTGGTCTGCAACCAGCTGTGTCTTCCAATATCATTGGCTGAGGCCTCGTCCAAAACAGAAAAGACACCAATCGGAGAGAGTCTTTGATCAGACGGCCCAGCGGAACGCTTGTGATCGGTTCCTCAATGCATGACCGAGAAACAATTAAAGCCAATGAAACAAAAATGTCCTTGTGGACATTGAAAAAGCAGTTTATCTAAAATCCAATTTTGCGCAGCCAAATGACTATGTGGGCCTGGGCTCCTCGTGGACAGACGTGTGCTATCAAACTAACAAGAACACAGAAACATTTACCAGAGAGCACAGAGACAATGATAGGGCTCAGGAGAGTGGGTTTTTGTTCAGTGTTTTTTTTTACCTCATCAATGCTGACATTTCCAATCTATTTACATAGATTAGGACGGGATGCTTTCAGCATACTTTTTATTGGCCTGGCCCAATATTTCACTTTCCAAAGAGAGTCTTTTTTTTGCCCATGATCAAATCAAATCAAAATGTATTTGTATAGCCCTTTTTACACGCAAGCATGTCACAGAGGGCTTCACATACGCCCATCGAACTGCCCCTCAACCAACCTAAACCCTCAAGGTTTGACGGTCTTTTTGACATCACTTCCTGTCTTGAACATGACAACGGGGAAACATTGTCGACCTCTTCCACTTCCTCCCTGGGCAGCTTAATTATGTTAATAATAATAATACACATTATTTGTAATGTGCTTTTCTTGTACTCAAAGCGCTAAATTACTTTGGCTTTTGATCGTTTAATCCTCTCTTTGATTCCAAAATTAAACATGCAAAATACATCTGAGTAGATAGACAGTTGAAGATGATCTGTAAAAGCTCAAAAAATCTTTGTGAGATGAAATTGAGCCGTCATCTCATTTGGGCGTCCTGCGGGAGCTGTTGATATCTCCTGGTCTGACTCGACGGCTTTGGGGAGACCAGAGGATTAGTTTTGCCGAAGGTAAATGTTCAACAGACAAAAGAACCCATTTCTAGTCCAGCATTCCGTCAGATTTTGTTGCAATTGAAAAATACTTTTTGTATTGTTTTGTTTTTCACCTAGAAGCTTGTCTCCGCTTCAGAGAGTTCAGGCTGTTGATGTATTTCAGAAAGTTTGTGAGCCGGAGCCTACACATGGACCAGGAGGTTCTGCTGGGCATGCAGAACAGGTTTGCCCCAAAGCGATCCTACCCTCCTGCAGGACCCACGTTCCCTCTCATCTGAATTTGAGTCCAGGCATGAGGAGTCAGACAATAACAGCTCTTTAGCTCAATGCCCCTGGTCTCTAGGCAACTGGCAATCCACAAACCAGCAGTGATCTCTCCATCTCTCTCTCTCTCTCTCCCCTCACTTTACCCCTCCTCTCTCCCTCTCTCTTTCGATCACTCTCTAACTCTTTTTTCTCTCTTTTCTTTCACTCTCTTTCTTGACTTTCTGTCACTCTCTCCATCTCTCTCTCTCTTCCCCTCTCTCGACTCTCACCCTGCCTGTCATTCTCTCTCTCTCTTCCTCCCTCTCTCCCTCTCTCTCCATCTCTCTCTCGACTCTCATCCTGTCTGTCATTTTCTCTCTCTCTTCCTCCCTCTCTCTCTATGTGCCCTGACACCCGTAAACATATTCAGTTAGGACCTTCTGTTTTGCAGCCAGACTGTATTTCTATCTACCTAGCTGCTGCTGCTGCTGCTGCTGCTGCTGCTGCTGCTGCTGCTGCTGAGGCGGCGGCTCTTCCATCTCCATTTCGTGGAGAGGAAGAGCGGGGATCACGCCGGGCGTGTTCTGCCAGTGTTTACGTGTCTCCTTGCAGAGTGATGGAGGCCCTGTCAGGGGAAGAGGAGCCAGGGCTGAGAGGTTATGGGAGGCCAGCCTGGCGTACTGCCTCACCTCTGGGACAGGGAGATGGGGAGGGAGGGAGGGCGGGGGAGGACAAGATATATGGGGGTGCAGTTCAGTGTCATCTAGTCACCCCCCCCCCCTTTACTGTAAGATAAATCAAACAAGGAAGCAAGGTTAGTTAGAATACGGTGTGTGTGGATGGGAGGGTGTGTGTGGGTGGGTGGGTGGGTGGGTGTGTGTATGTGTGTTTGGTGTGTGTGTGTTTTGTGTGTGTGTGTGTGTGCGTTTGTGTGCGTCTGTGCAGGTGTGTGAGTGGGTGTGTGTGTGTGCGTTTGTGTGCGTTCTGTGCAGGTGTGTGAGTGAGTGTGAACGTGTGCGTGTGTGTGTGTACGTGTGTTTTGTGTGTGTGTGCGTTTGTGTGCGTCTGTGCAGGTGTGTGAGTGGGTGTGAGTGTGTGGGTGTGTGTATGTGTGTTTTGTGTGTGTGTGCGTTTGTGTGCGTCTGTGCAGGTGTGTGAGTGAGTGTGAGCATGTGTGTGTACGTGTGTGTGTAAGTGCTTGCGTTTATGTGCGTGTGTGTGTTAGTGTCTTTGTTGTGTAACCTGCAGCATCTAATGTTCAAACTAAACGCATGTTGTCCCTGCTGGGTCTGGTATCATTTCAAGCCTTGGGTGTTACGCAATCACGGCCTCTGCAGTAACAGCTCGCATGCAGGATTGACGTGGAGAAAGAGAGAGGGGGGTAACCACGGAAACGCTGCAAAGCTGTATCCCGGTAACGAACACCGATGAGGAAACTCCACAACTATCATAGCAGAGAAATTATGAGTTTAAATTATTAAGAAGACGTGAAGAGATAATGGTGGTTTAACTAATAGTAAATGAGTTGTTATTCACAACTGCTCTAAATAGAAAAAAGATAAGAAGAAAAAAAACTCTTGAAGGCATTTGTGATTTTTAAACAATTTGGGAAAATTAATCCATAGCCTGTTTTAATTAGGAGTCATTTCAACATTGATCTTAATTCATGCTTTTAGGGAATTTGGATGGTCTTTAGCTGACGCCAAAGCTTAATGAATCTTCAAAAATTCATTTAACTATTATCTCATGGTGTAACAAGTATAACAGGCAATAATTCCTGTATATTGTTAGGGACACCTTCAAAGGAAATATTAGTATTTCGAGAAGCCAAAAATAGATGCCATAAAGGGGTTACAGAGCATATTTGAAACTGTGACATTTATTTATTTATTTCATACATTTTCAGATTTTAACATTTTCCAAACAAATTACGGCTTAATCTCAACCATGGCTCACATCCTCTATTTTGTCTCCTGCCTTAATCTGCTTTCAAAAAACGGAAAAAAAGGGGATTTTTAGACTGTCACCATACAGATGGGGCCTTTTAAAGTTTCACATCTCTTCATTGATACTGTGGCCATATTTAGAGATTAGAGGCAGACAGTCCAAACAGGCTCATTGGTTCATTCCTGAACTAAAACCATCCAGAAGGTTCCGTCCTCTAACAGTTTGTCTCCGTCGGTGAACTCAATCTCAAACCTCTCGACTCAACGAGGATTCACACGGTCTAGTTTGCGTCCGAAAGCAGGGATGTGCCTTGCACTCATCCCCAGGTGCCTTGCACTCATCCCCAGGAGGCACACAGGCTGCTTTGAGGCTGTGTTGTCCAAGGTCTTTGAAAGTTAAGGATAAGGATGGATGACAGTAGTAGGGTAGATGCACCGTGTGACCCGCAGACTCAGGAAGTGACTCAGACTACTGCACTGACACTGTGACTGGCCTGCTAGAGGCGGCACTGACACTGTGACTGGCCTGCTACAGGCGGCACTGACACTGTGACTGGCCTGCTACAGGCGGCACTGACACTGTGACTGGCCTGCTACAGGCGGCACTGACACTGTGACTGGCCTGCTACAGGCAGCACTGACACTGTGACTGGCCTGCTACAGGCGGCACTGACACTGTGACTGGCCTGCTACAGGCGGCAGTGACACTGTGACTGGCCTGCTACAGGCGCAGTGACACTGTACTGGCCTGCTACAGGCGGCACTGACACTGGACTGGCCTGCTACAGGCGGCACTGACACTTGACTGGCCTGCTACAGGCGGCACTGACACTGTGACTGGCCTGCTACAGGCGGCACTGACACTGTGACTGGCCTGCTACAGGCGGCACTGACACTGTGACTGGCCTGCTACAGGCGGCACTGACACTGACTGGCCTGCTACAGGCGGCACTGACACTGTGACTGGCCTGCTACAGGCGGCACTGACACTGTGACTGGCCTGCTACAGGCAGCACTGACACTGTGACTGGCCTGCTACAGGCGGCACTGACACTGTGACTGGCCTGCTACAGGCGGCACTGACACTGTGACTGGCCTGCTACAGGCGGCACTGACACTGTGACTGGCCTGCTACAGGCGGCACTGACACTGTGACTGGTCTGCTACAGGCGGCACTGACACTGTGACTGGTCTGCTACAGGCGGCACTGACACTGGACTGGCCTGCTACAGGCACTGACACTGGGGGGGTGTGGGCGTGGGGAGTGTGGGGCGTGGGGAGTGTGGGGCGTGGGAGTGTGGGGCGTGGGGTGTGGGGAGGGCAGATGTGTTGGGTGCCATACGGTGTAGCCGTAGTCTGACTCTATTTCACTCTTGGTTGCTGGAGTGGAGAAGCTGGCAGAGAGAGAGATAGAGAGATGGATTTCACCAGCTGTTAATGAACTAGATACAGCGATGTGTGTGTTTGTGAGAAGTGTGTGTGTTCAGTAATGTGTGTGTGCTTGTGAATTGGAGAATGTAGTGTGTGTGTGTGTATTTATGTATTATGTGTTTACACTATAAGTATCGTATTATATTACTACAAGCGATGAGTTGTTGAAGCTATAGTTTCAGCACCTTTATACAGTGTCTTATTGGACACTGACACTTGGTCACAGCAATAACACGAACACCTCCCATCTCTGGGGTGGGAAGATTCACACCGAGGGCTCAAATCAAACTATTTCGCCCTTCAGACGTCTCCATCGAGAGCGTTCCTCCGTTTCTGTTTAGTGTCAGCCAGCGAGGCCTTTATGAAGAGAGAAGCTCACTGCAGTGAGGCCCTTATGAAGAGAGCAGCTCACTGCAGTGAGGCCCTTACGAAGAGAGAAGCTCACTGCAGTGAGGCCCTTACGAAGAGAGCAGCTCACTGCAGTGAGGCCCTTACGAAGAGAACAGCTCACTGCAGTGAGGCCCTTACGAAGAGAGCAGCTCACTGCAGTGAGGCCCTTACGAAGAGAGCAGCTCACTGCAGTGAGGCCCTTACGAAGAGAACAGCTCACTGCAGTGAGGCCCTTAGGAAGAGAGAAGCTCACTGCAGTGAGGCCCTTACGAAGAGAGAAGCTCACTGCAGTGAGGCCCTTACGAAGAGAGCAGCTCACTGCAGTGAGGCCCTTAGGAAGAGAGAAGCTCACTGCAGTGAGGCCCTTACGAAGAGAGAAGCTCACTGCAGTGAGGCCCTTAGGAAGAGAGCAGCTCACTGCAGTGAGGCCCTTACGAAGAGAGCAGCTCACTGCAGTGAGGCCCTTACGACGAGAACAGCTCACTGCAGTGAGGCCCTTAGGAAGAGAGAAGCTCACTGCAGTGAGGCCCTTACGAAGAGAGAAGCTCACTGCAGTGAGGCCCTTACGAAGAGAGAAGCTCACTGCAGTGAGGCCCTTACGAAGAGAGCAGCTCACTGCAGTGAGGCCCTTAGGAAGAGAGCAGCTCACTGCAGTGAGGCCCTTACGAAGAGAGCAGCTCACTGCAGTGAGGCCCTTACGAAGAGAGCAGCTCACTGCAGTGAGGCCCTTACGAAGAGAGCAGCTCACTGCAGTGAGGCCCTTACGAAGAGAGCAGCTCACTGCAGTGAGGCTCTTACGAAGAGAGAAGCTTACTGCAGTGAGGCCCTTACGAAGAGAGCAGCTCACTGCAGTGAGGCCCTTACGAAGAGAGCAGCTCACTGCAGTGAGGCCCTTACGAAGAGAGAAGCTCACTGCAGTGAGGCCCTTACGAAGAGAGAAGCTCACTTCAGCGAGGCCCTTACGAAGAGAGCAGCTCACTGCAGTGAGGCCCTTAGGAAGAGAGAAGCTCACTGCAGTGAGGCCCTTACGAAGAGAGAAGCTCACTGCAGTGAGGCCCTTAGGAAGAGAGAAGCTCACTGCAGTGGCAGTGAGCTTCTTCCGTTAGTCTTTTGTTGCTGCTGCTGTTGTTGTTGTCTTCCCATCAGGACGTTTTAACATAATCCTTGTCTCCTCGGGGGGCCAGGGGAGATCTGAGCCAGCCATCGTTGGAGCCTATCCCTCCATCTAATACCTCTCTCTATCACTGCTCAAGCTAATTGCTTTTCTTCCTTCATGGAGCATGTGCAGGAAATCAAGTAGTTCAGTCCTCCCTTTTCAATTTCCCTCGTAATAAATGTGCCCCCTTTTTTCCGGTGTTCCACTATAACTGCAAATTAGAATTCATTGAATTTCAACGTGTTCATTAGGATCTGGAGTTTTGCTCTTTTGAAGGGGGCCGCGGTGATTGAGAGTGGCCAGCCTGTCCACAAATATGAGAAGAATGCAGAGATGGAGATATATATATATATATATATATATATATAGAGAGAGAGAGAGAGAGAGAGAGAGAGAGAGAGAGAGAGGAGAGAGAGAGAGAGAGAGAGAGAGAGAGAGAGAGAGAGAGAGAGAGAGAGAGAGAGAGAGAGAGAGAGAGAGAGAGAGAGAGAGAGAGAGAAGAGAGAGAGAGAGAGAGAGAGAGAGAGAGAGAGAGAGAGAGAGAGAGAGAGAGAGAGAGAGAGAGAGAGAGAGAGAGAGATGGAAATATTATACTGTATCTATAGAGAGATATAGATGGATATATTATATAATATAACAAACTGTAAATATATATATAGAGAGAGAGAGAAAGAGAGAGAGAGAGACCGAGAGAGACCGAGAAAGACAGAGAAAAAGTGGTTGACTAGGCGAGGGAATAGTCAAACCGACAGATGGAGGATTTTTTAATTATTATTATTATTTATTTAAAAAAAATGGAATTCTGCATAACCCCTGCTGCTCAGCAACTAGTGATGGAAAAACACTATGCAGCAGCGTTGTCTTTCTGTCGTGTTCATTTCCAAATGTTGGCAAACTCAGTGCGGTAGTCAGAATGCTTGTTTGCGATAAGGAGGAGGTGAGGGGGGTAGCCGTGTCAGGGTCCAAACTCCCCTGGGGGACGGAGGAAGATATTGGTTCCAGAGCTTCGCTCCTGTTTACCGTCGAGCTGCCTGCAACACTGCAAACAAACACACACACACGCACACACACATCAACATACATACACACACGCACACATACACACACACACATACATACACACGCACTCACTGCCTTTAGTAAATGGCAAGAGACAGTTAGGCGGAGCGAGGGATGAAGAGAGGGAGGGGGTGGCAGGGCAGAACCTGAGGGTACAAATGGATTTGTCAGCCGACGAGGGCCTGGTGGCTACCCAGAGACTCGCAGGGCAAACAGAGGGGCCACGCACCCTGCCTGTCTCCTCAAGCATCCAGACAAACACAGGAGGTCCCTCGAGGGGGAACAGGAAACGGCAAAGCCTCCGTGTGCGTGTGCGCGGAACCTGTGCGGCGGAACACAAGTCACGGAACACAAGTCACGGAACACAAGTCACGGAACAGTCACGCAGCATTCCTCATGCCTGGCAACCTTCCAGTCTCTCCAATGACTCTGTCGTCGGGGTTTCGTTTGTGGGCCTCTCTCTCTCCCCCCTCTCTCTCCAGCGCCTGGCCCTAGCTTGTCCAATTACGAAGGCAAGGTTAAATCCTCACTTACTGTGAAGATAAACAATGCTAATTATTATGGGATCACCACAGCCTGATGGAGTGCTCTGATATTGAAAACTAACGCTTGGTGTAAAACAAGCATGAATAGACCTCCTGCACTTGATGGCTAACTTGGGGGTGTGATGTGTGTGTGTGTGTTTGTTGGATTCATGTGAAAGAGAATCTGAATCAAAATGGGGTTTTATTCGCCATGAAAGTTTGCACAGACAAGGAATTCCTATATATTTAATATATGCAGGAAGGTGCATACATTAAATATATAGGAATCCTAAAACTTCAATATGTGGTCTACCTAATACTAATAAAAAATATGAAATAGAATATAAAGTAGCCAAATAATTTACAATATAAAAATACTCCTTCAAGGAGGAGACAAAATAGAGAGAGTGGGAAAGAGGGAGACAGAACATTCTATAGGGAGAGAGAGAGGGAGAGGGATGGAGAGAGAGGTTTGGAGGGAGAACAGGAGAGGGACAGAGGGCAAGAGGGAGGGAGAGGAAGAGAGATGGGCAGGTCTCTGGCAGGGTAGGTACGGAGCAGAGAATCAAGGGCAGCTAGCTCTGCCATCCCTGACTGTGTGGAACCAGGTCAGGACCAGCATGTTAATAAGGTCTTGTGAATACCACGGCTTCACTCCACAGGGAGACAACGCCACACACACACACACACACACTCCGCACGCTCCCCTGCATGGATACACACACACACACCACACACACACATGCTCAAACACAGCCTGCACACTCTCCTGAACGCTCACACACACACACCGACCCTGCACGTTCTCCCGCACGCACACAAACAACACACACACACTCAGAGGTTAATAGGACAGGCGCTTTCATAGAACTATGTTCCAAAGACACACGGTATATTCACACAGTCAGGCACACATGGCCACAGGGCTGTCTGGGATGGTTCTGCGGGCTACAGATTAAATTACTGCCGTGGTGAATCTATAAACGGCAAATTAAGTGCCTGGCACAGGCAACCACTGGGGAAAGTCCCATGGCTGCATCCTAATACCATTTAGGGCCCAGTCAGGAAGAGAATGGAGGTAGGAGAGCACAGGGGAGAAGTCACATGACCCCAGCCTCCTCCCAGACCTGTGACCGTGACAACCAGGAAATAAGGGAAGGACTGTTGCCATGGCGAAACGCTGCATGTTTCAGCCAGACCTCCGTGGGAGGTGGTCTCCCCTGTGGCCTCCTCGCCGCGTCGCCGGCGGGGTCAGAAGCGCCCGCTCTGCCCGCTCTGCCCGCTCTGCCTCCCCTCAGCTGGGATCGCTATGGGAACGCTGGGAGCCCGCCGCGGGGTCACACAGCTGGATGCAGATTAGAAATAATATGATGTGTTTCCACCGTCTCTCGAAAGGAGTCTAATTCTACCTCTCCCCTCGCTCTCTCTCTGTGTCTCTCTCTCATTCTCACTCCGTCTCTCTCTCTGTGTGTGTGTGTGTGTCTCTATTTCTCTCATTTGTATTACAAGAGTGGAAAAATGGATGTTTGGCTGATAATTTGACTTTGGGACACAGCTGACATGGAATCCAAACCAATATCTGTTGACCTTTTAAGCCGACAAGCATGTGATGTGATCGCCCGGCCAGAACTTGGTCCTCTCCAGAGCTGCGTTCCTCCTGGCTCCAAGCGAGGGCGAGCGAGGGCGAGCGAGGGCGGGCGAGGACGGATCACAGAGCCTTTGATATCTCTCACCCTCTCAAGCCCGCCAGAGATTGGACGGAACGGAGTGTGATTGCAGATAAATCCTCTCTGATTAGCCCTAGCTGTCTACATGTGGCCGTTTGTGCTATACCATCCCCCCCCCCCCACACACACCCCCACACACACACACACCACCAACCCCAGTTTCCCTCTGCTGTAACGTCTTGTAACAGGATGCTGCTATGCTTACGGTGTGGAAGATTGATTCACCTATGGTTTGCAGTGCTAGGTGTCTTCAACAGGGCCTGTGATTTCAGGAGTTCGAGCCAACCCTTGGTTTATTTAACACCACAGGAAGATGTGACTAACCTGTAGGTGTATTCACTTAGAATGTCGTTTTCTGCACACACACACACACACACGCTTTAGCGCACACACAGTTGACGTCTCATTCTATATTAAATCTTCACCATTTCAATATTGAATCTTATTTCTCTCATCCTGACCTATTCTAGCGACTAAAGACATCATGTTCACATCTCGCTGACAGAAAGATCACCAAGTAACATCATATTTAAAGATCATGCATATCGTATAGAAATAGATTAGAACGTACGTTGTCTAGAAATGTCAGCGTAGCGAGCTGTTTTCTACTTCACTACTACATGTCTTTGAAGGGCACCTTGAAGTTCGCTGAATGTGAAAATCCATCTTCGGATGCTGCATTTTCGTAGCAGCTTTCTAACACTGAGTAAACAGCGTGCTCTCCAAAGCACATGTGACTCATGCTACAGCAGAGTGCTAATGCACCTGTCCCAGACCCACACCTAGACATAAACCCTTATATGTATGTGCAGGCAACTGCTCGTCCCCTTACATTATTGGAATTGCCCAACGGGCATTGACAGAAGGGGTTTAATGAATTAAAGAGGACATAGCTGACTCAGTGCGATCAATACCTGGTCCCCAGAGAAGCCCTCTGCTCTCTCTCTTTCTTCTCTCTCTCTTCTCTCTCTCTCTCTCTCTCTCTCTCTCTCTTCTCTTTCTCTCTTTCTCTCTCTCTCTCTCTCTCTCTCTCTCACTCTCTCTCTCTCCCTCTCTCTCTCTCTCTCTCTCTCTCTTCTCTCTCTCCTCTCTCTCTGTCTTTTTCTCCCTCTCCTCTCTCTCTGTCTCTCTCCTCTCTCTCTCTCTTTCTGTCTTTTTTCGTCTCTCTCTCTTTCTGTCTCTGTATCTTTTCTCTCTCCATTTTTCCGCCTGTCTGTCTCTCTCCCTTTCTCTCTCCGTCTCTCTTTCTCCCTCTATCTCTCCCAGGATCTCCCTCCTCCTCTCTCAAAAGGGAAAAGGTCATGGACAGAAAGAGAGGCTAGCGCAGCTAACAAGTCGGAAGAGAGAAGCGAGAGCGAGCGGGATGGAGACATCCGTCTGAGGGGGATGCGGAGGCTGGAGCAGAGGGAAGTTCCCCACCTGGGGATGACTGATGGGGCTTTACCTCCAAGAAGTCTCTCTCTCCCCCGAGACGGCCGCGTCCATGCCGCGTCCCTGTCATGTGCCAAGCACAAAGCTGTTAGTACGTTCTATCGCAAACAGATGGGCACTCATGACTCAGGCAGTCTGATCCAGGCCAGCCCACTCAGGAAACATCCTTGTTAGATAGAAAGAAACGACTGGTGTTCTTACGTAACAGCCAGCCAGTCGCAACAACAAACATGTTTTTCTGTAGAGTAAATGGAACATTTCGTATTTTTTTTTTCATGGGGTACATGATGTGAAAAATACTGTGAATGAATAGTTATTATACAAGACCTTGGTCCATAATAGCTTCCCATTGTCATGCTTTTCCTGGATTTAGGCTATATATGCCACTCCATGTTTCTACATAACTTGATTCTAATTGATTGATTAGATGCCAATTATGATGTCATCAGTACTGGCCTAGTTTCCGTGTGTGTGTAGGTGAATACTGTACGTGAGGTTAGTATTGATAAACTAGTCGAGGCATACTCCATGCCTGTCTGTCTGTCTGCCTGCCTCTGGCGGCCTGCTTGTCTGGCGGCCTGCTTGCCTTTCTGCTTGCCTGTCTGCCTGCCTCTGGCGGCCTGCTTGCCTGTCTGCCTGTCTGCCTGCCTCTGGCGGCCTGCTTGTCTGTCTGCCTGCCTCTGGCGGCCTGCTTGTCTGTCTGCCTGCCTCTGGCGGCCTGCTTGCCTGTCTGCCTGCCTCTGGCGGCCTGCTTCCCTGGCTGTGGAGCGGTGTACGCTCAAGGTTACAGCTCGGCCCTCTGTGTGGCACAGCCATGCTCTCCTGCAGTGGATCAGGAATTATTTCGGCCATGTTTGTCATGTGAGACAGCATGTCAGAATGGGGTTAACCAAAGACTACAGTTCAATCAAGAACGCTGCTCTCCTGCCTGTCTTCTCTTTCTTTTGCCCTTGTGATATCTCACCTCTCTCTCTCTCTCTCTTCCTCTTCTCTCTCTCTCTCTCTCTCTCTCTCTCTCTCTCTCTCTCTCTCTCTCTCTCTCTTTTCCTCCTCTCTCTCTCTCTCCCCCTCTCTCTCTCTTACCTCTCTCTCTCCCCCCCCCCCTCTCTCTCTCTCTCTCTCTCTCTTCCTCTTCTCTCTCTCTGTCTCTCTCTCTCCCTCTGCCTTTCTCCCTCCTATGCCTCAGTCTCTCCTTCTCTTCTGGTGTACCCCCCACCCTAGCAGAGCAGATAGACGCTGTTTTGCCTGTCACGTCACACTTGTGTGTCTGTGTGTGATGGATAGTGTGCAGGTTAGCGTAGTGTTCTGTTTAAAGCACACAGCAGGACTCCGTTCCTCCCCCCATCCCTGTCACGTCTTTCCCAGTTTACATCCACTTACAATACCCTCTCTCTCTCTCTCTCTCTCTCTCTCTGTCTCTCTCTCTCTCTCACCCTCTCTCTCTCTCTCTCTCTCTCTCTCTGTCTCTCTGTCTCTCTCTCTCTCCCTCTCTCTCTCTCTCTCTTTCTCTCTTGCTGTTTTCTGTCATTCTCGATCTCATTTTCTCTCCTCTACCTCTCTATCTCTCTCCGTTTCCTCCCCCTTTTTTCATGCAAACCTGCCTGTCATTAGCGTACCGGCTAATGCGCTAGGAACGAGACGACTTCGACAGGACAGTATGGCGCAGTACGTCGCGTCGTCACGGGGATCGGTGCTGCTTATCTCTGCTCTCCGAACCGAACGGCGCTTTTCCCTGCGCCGTTACAAGGACGTGGTAATCTAACGCTCCTCTTTGTCTCACCCGGCCTCCCCCTCTCCCTCTCCCTCTCCAGTCTCCAGTCTTATTTTCCTTCTCTCTGTTCCCCATCTGACTAATCACACCTTGCCAATGACAAAGTGTCGAAATGTAGTTATGTAAAAAAGGACACACAGGATAAAACAACTGCTTTTTTTTTTTTTTTCGGGGGCAAAGCTTTCAGTAATGGCTCCTTGATTGATTGACAGGCCTATTCTCCCCTTCTCCTGAGTGACAAGTCCGCAGTCGCCACGCCGACGCAGGAAATGAGAGTGGAATTTCAATACCCACCCCGTCACCTCCTCGGGGGACAGGAGAAAGGAAAAACACAATCACATTCTCCATCAAACCGGGCGCACACACACACACACTCACACACTCACTCTCACACGCTCGAACGCACACTCACACACTCACTCACATACACACATATACACGCACACAGTCACTCATAGTCCCACACTCATACACACACACACACACAATCACACACAAACACAAACACACCCCACTCACAGCAATAGCCTCTCTTACCTACCTTTACCCTTGGCTCTATGTGCCTGTAATCTGTGGCCTTGCATAGCGTTCACATCGGCTTTTATGGAAATCTAACCAAAGCTGTCTGCAGCCCAACATCTCCACGCGAAGACAGAAAACCAACTGCAAACATGGAGGTCGAGTTTTGATACAGTTCACAGCAAAACAAATGTCTGTTAGAGGACGGATGTCACGGCGAGCGTAGGAGGGACAGGCCCAGGAGGTGACCGAGGCAGTGACAAGGACTTCACTAACACATGCCAGGGATACGGACACACATCTATACAGAGACAACAACCGACAAAGACCCCAGCCTCCCTTCCCCTAGCCTCCTTCCCCCAGCCTCCTTCCCCCAGCCTCCCTTCCCCCAGCCTCCTTCCCCCAGCCTCCCTTCCCCCAGCCTCCTTCCCCCAGCCTCCTTCCCCCAGCCTCCCTTCCCCCAGCCTCCTTCCCCCAGCCTCCCTTCCCCCAGCCTCCATTCCCCCAGCCTCCCTTCCCCAGCCTCCTTCCCCCAGCCTCCTTCCCCCAGCCTCCCTTCCCCCAGCCTCCTCCCCCAGCCTCCCTTCCCCCAGCCTCCCTTCCCCCAGCCTCCTTCCCCCATCCTCCCTTCCCCCAGCCTCCTTCCCCCAGCCTCGGGGGTGCTATCCTCCAGCCCAGACCCGCCTGGTTATGAGCAGGTCTGGTTAATACGATGCTTGGCTAGATTAAGGTTTAACGGGGGACATTTCCCACTAAAGCCCATCTATTACAGCTGAGGTTTATCTCACATGCAGACGGCTCAACAGACCAGATAGCTCTGCCACTGTGTTTACTGACCCCCCCCTCCCCCTCCTCCCCCACCTACCTCCCCCCCCCCACCTCCTCCAGCTCCCAGTGTCCATTTTACTACTCCCCTGGCGTGGTGGGGGGGGGGGGGGGTGGGGGGGGGGGTAGGGTTACGAGTTTATAAAGGCTCATGACGCATCATCTTGCTTTTTATTAATTTGTGTATGAAAACCCACCCACTCCCAAGGCTGCCCCCCCCCCACACCCCCCCACACCCCTCACAGTCATTTAACCTTGTTAAACCCTTTAAACCGGGCCACTCAAGGGCCGTTACACGCCACTGTAATCTCTAACAGGAGATTCATTTCCGTTGCCATTAAAGGGAGAAGGTTTACATCAGCCCCATATCCTTCCCGCAGGGAAGGGGTGGGCGGTGTGGTGCTGTCTGTCGAGGTGCAGGGGTCTGGGGGGGGGAGATAGAGAGACAGTCTCGGGAGAGCAGAGGTGAGAGGGAGCCCGGTAGAGAGGGATGGAGGGAGGGGGGGAGGGGAGGGAGGGAGGGAGGGAAGGAGGGAGATAGGGAGGGAGGGAGTTAGGGAGGGAGGGAGGGAGTTAGGGAGGGAGTTAGGGAGGGAGGGAGGGAGTTAGGGAGGGAGGGAGTTAGGGAGGGAGTTAGGGAGGGAGGGTGGGAGGCTCCTCTGAGGTAGGTAGACCAGATCAGCACGTCTGGGCTAGCTGCTGTGTCAGGGAGCCAGCTAGGGTCCAGATGTGTAGTGCTGTCCCAGGGCAGGGGACGAGGCAGGGTTGGAGGCAGGCACGAGGCAGGCCCGACAGACACGTCTTTAGGGTTCAGGGAGGCAGCAGCTGGAGGCAGCAGCTGGAGGGCAGTGCAAACCCTGTAATTGACTCTATTGAAGGTGAGCCGGAGGCAGGTGGCTGGCTATTCACAAGTGGAGGAAAGGCAATCAGAGCCCTGGCCCCTTGTGTCAATGAATGTGCCGTGTCAATAATTGTGTGTGTGTGTGTTGCTACACGTGTGTGCGTAGGCGTGGGCGTGTGTTTATCTGGACGTGTGTGTGTGTGCGTGCGTGTCGTGTGCGTGTGTGGAAGGGGGATCAGTTAAAGGATGGAATTGGGTTCGAAATGGAGTGTTGCTTTCAAGAGACTTGAGGTGGGCTGCTGTGGATTGAGCAGTGTCGAGGCCTCCGCCAAAGCTATCTGAAAAGCCCCTCTGTGTTCATTATAGTTAGAATAGAGCTTTGCTGTGGATTGGAAGGGCTTTCTCATTTTCCTCTGACAATGATGGCTTTGAGTCTAGCCACTGTAATCTCATGGTGTCATGGTCTTCTGAAATGGGTTGGTTGGAGCTTTGGTCTCCAATCTACACCTGTCCTTGAAGGCCTATATCCAGGAAGTACTACATACAGTATATATATATGTGTCCTGGCCTGGAGCGCTCGGACGCGGCGATGTCACCGAGCACATTCCGGAACGCGAGGTAAAGCTCCAGCTGTTTCCTTCCTTGAACCGGCCCCATCAGACACCCTAACTGCGGCGCAGTCACGACGCGGCGTATGTTGCAGCGAGAATTCGCGATTCCGACGCCCCTAACGACCGCTCTCGATCGTTTAGCCCCTCCCCCTCCTCTCCCCCGCCCTCCAACCGGCATGTGTTTTCAATAGCCTTCAGCTCTTCCTGGGGAACGGCTGCATTTCAAACACCCCCACCCCCTTGCTAATGCATTTAGTATCAATGGCTAATTAAAACGGCGAGATCACTTTGGCGAAACATCTGTTCCACTCTAAACAGGCAGGGCTGTCTTGAAGCGATTGCGTTAAGTGTCATTAAGTACTGATCAAACGATGCAGTCCGGTCAATGGTGGTAAACGTCTCCGCCTGCTGAGCGGAGCGTGTCCGGAATGGAGATACCGCCACGAACGACCTCCCCTCACCCCTCCTCCGCCTCCCTTCACCCCTCCTCCGCCTCGGAGCCCAGACGCCCAGCGCTGTCCTCGTGACCTTTCCTAGAGTCGGACCCCCAGTCCTGTCACCCGAGCCTGTAGGGGGGGCTCGGAGTGTTTTAGAGTGTTTTTGTCGGAGTTTGAGTGTTTTGATTTTACAAAAAGAAATGTGATGAAATAAATACAATTCATTAAGAGTAAGAGAATATACACTTGATTTGAATATTTGTTTTTCGTATCCAGGTTGTCATGGAGCGTACGTATAGGCACTCGGCTCTGTCGGACACCGGCGGTAGATTTCATCAACGTTGTTAGTTTAGCGTCTACATGCTCACTCATTCCTGCCACGCCCAATTCTGTGAAGTCGCAACGCAACGCCCCCCCCCCCCCCCCTCTTCATCACAAGGGTCGTCTGGAACCACGTTCTGATCTCACCTCACAGCCAACCGTTGAGGTTTGTTTCTGTCTCTCCTGGATGAAGGTTTGATCTCCTGTGTTTTGGGAGTGAGAGACATCAGAGCTCGGATGGAACTCTAGGATGGAACTCTAGGATGGAACTCTAGGATGGAACTCTAGGATGGAACTCTAGGATGGAACTCTAGGATGGAACTCCTCTAGGATGGAACTCTAGGATGGAACTCTAGGATGGAACTCTAGGATGGAACTCCTCTAGGATGGAACTCCTCTAGGATGGAACTCTAGGATGGAACTCTAGGATGGAACTCTAGGATGGAACTCTAGGATGGAACTCCTCTAGGATGGAACTCTAGGATGGAACTCTAGGATGGAACTCCGGCTGAAGCAAAAGCTCTTTGACTTTCGTTTTTTGCGAAGTATACGTTTCGCTTGTGAGTGTGGCGCGCGCCGGTGTAGCGATCGTAGGCCTATATCTTTCCCTCGCTTGTTATCTAGGACACGCATTTGCATACCGTACAGTACAGACAAGTAAGATGGAAGGAAAAGAAAGGGAGCTAAATGGAAATTATTCTTTTTAAAGTAGCGAAAAATGAAGTAAAAGAGCCTGGAGAGACAGGTGAAGATGAGAGAGAGAGAGACATAGAGACATAGAGAGAGAGAGAGAGAGAGAGAGAGAGGGAGAGAGGGGGGGAGAGGAGGAGAGAGAGAGAGGGAGAGAGGGAGAGAGGGAGAGAGACATAGAGGGAGAGAGGGAGGGAGAGGGAGAGGAGAGGGGAGAGAGAGGAAAGGGAGAGAGAGAGAGAGAGAGAGAGAGAGAGAGAGAGAGAGAAGAGAGAGAGAGAGACATAGAGGGGATAGAGAGAGAGAGATAGGAGAGAGTGCAAACAAGGTCTGCCTCACCTTAGCTCCGCCTCACCTGACTCTGCGTAGCGCCTCCCAAAAACCACCCCGGGTCCTCTCTCCGGGACCACCCCGGGTCCTCTCTCCGGGACCACCCCGGGTCCTCTCTCCGGGACCACCCCGGGTCCTCTCTCCGGGACCAACCCACGGGTCCTCTCTCCGGGACCACCCCGGGTCCTCCGGGCGCCCGGCGTCTGCGGACACAGCAGGGCGGCTCGGGAAGCGGTCCACACAGCGCTCCCTCGGGGGGGAGGGGGGGCGGGGAGGGGGGCGGGTGAGGGGGGGCGGGGAGGTGGGGCGGGGAGGGGGGCGGGGGGGTATCAGATGAGATGTGTGACAGAAGACACTAGTCACAGATCCGGGACTGAGCCGTCCACCGGACGACACAGCAGCTGGTCTCCGCGGACGACACGGCCGACCAGCGCTCGGACTGCTGACCAACTGGACCTTTACCGCTCGTCACCAAGCCAAGAGGGCCCGCTGACAAAACAAAAGCACAGAGGAGAGACTACCCGAGATTATTCTCTGAGATAACGCGCACATTCAAAACGCGGTAGTCGGCGCAGTTTGATACCCTTTGTTTGAAGATAAAAGCTAGTCGGGGAGACTTGTGTCAAGCTTTACGGAGCCAGTGCCAAGTTTACTGCCCTTACAATAGTCTTTTATTAAATCTTAATGGATTCGGTTGGCCAGGGCCAACTCTCCAAGGTTTTCGTTTCAATAGAAACTTCCCTGCCTCCCTTCCCTTCAGCCATCTTCTCTTGATGTTTGTGTTGCTATATCGTCCTCAGAAAAGTGCAGTGGGGTTTATTGTGTCGAGCATCAGTGAGCATTGTTGAACTAATGGCTTTTAAGATGTCAAAAGGAAATGTAGCGCATGGAAAATTAATAACTCCTTCCCCTCTGTGTGTTTTCAGCTGGGATTGGTTTCAGGGCAACAGTGGGTGGTTATAACTTTCGAGGCATTTCTGTGTCTGAATGTTGATATTAGCATTCCCTTGCTATGACCAACTTGTTTTACACTCAGACACCGTAGAAGCAGGATCGTTTGTACATGCCGTACGTTTACTCAATGTTTTCGCATGACATACAGTGATTGAAAGTTCTCTCCGAAACACCACAGGAAGACGTTTTGATCTGCCAACTGACTTTCCATCCATCAAGATCGTTGTGATAAAGTCCGTCATGAAGGAATATTAGCTAATGATTACGACAGGAGATTTGACATGAAAAGAGCCCTCGCTAATTATAAAAGTGAACCAACCGAATGTTTTAATATGCTAAGGTGACGCGCATCTGGCACTGTGCGTCTGTACGGGATCCCTACTTCCTGCCAGGATCCCTACTTCCTGGATCCCTACTTCCAGGATCCCTACTTCCTGCCAGGATCCCTACTTCCGGGATCCCTACTTCCTGGATCCCTACTTCCTGGATCCCTACTTCCTGCCAGGATCCCTACTTCCTGGATCCACTTCCTGGATCCACTTCCTGTCTGGTGGGTGAAAGCCTGCCTGCACCAAACAGCCCAAATCAAATGCAGTTCTCCTCTCCGCTCATCTCATTAAGAGCAGTCTCTCTACTCCCAGGAGGGGAGGGGGGGGGAGGTGGGGGCGGGGGGGGACAGGTTGTCCACATCCTTGGCTGTCTCTTACGCAACGTTTACTTTGATCAAGCAGTCTTATAATCCCCCCATCCAGCCGCCCCCTCACCCCCAGCCCCCCTGCCCCTCAAATAGGCCCCCGGATTTCAATGTTATCGCTTTTCCATCCACTTAGTCTGCGATAAGGAGGTGAGAAGAGAGAGCAGGGAGGGAGGAGGAGGAGGCGGAGGCGGTGGGAAGATTGTGTGTGTCCTTCGTCCTGAAACGGCCTCGGCCGCCGCAACTCGTGATCCCCCCCCCCCTCCCCCCCCCCCATCTTCGCCATCCTCCCTCGCAGGAAACAGAGCAGGAAGCGGGGACTTCCTGTTCTAGCGCCGGGCGATATCGGACGTAGCGAGGCGTCTCCGGGACGGAGCCTGTCAGACGGAGAGTGAGACGTCTCCAGGCTCCTCGGAGAGACGGCGTATCTCTCAGGTGCCCCGTGGGAGAGCGCTCCGGCGGGGGCGGTTTGATGCCTCGATTGCGGCGGTCGAAAACGGGCCTGCCGGCGAGGCGTTCTTATCGGGCCCCGGGGGGGAGGGGGGGGGAGGAAGTGACACGGTTAGACGCCTCGTCCTCTCCGTGCACGCCAATCTTCAGACACGGAAAATCCAGGATGAGAGTTTTTACTGCATCGGAATCGTGACGTTGGAGAGTCCACTAAGGGCTTGCTGTCAGAAGGCTTGATCTGGGCACGGACTCGCTCTACATGTCCTCAGAAGAAGTAGCAGGCCTTAGGCGTGATGCTGCCAGCCAGTAGCGTAGTCACGAGGGGTCCGGGGGAGGGACTTGCCCCCCTCATTTACATGCCCCCCCCCCACCCTCACATTTCAGATTGCTTACAATCACACATTTATGAATTGTTGATTTGAGTTTTATTTGTGGCTCCCTTATTTTCCGATGGGATTCGAACCCATAAAGACAATGCTGGCTATGCTACTGCTGCCAGTATAAGGTGAAGGTCATGAGGTTGTGACAGCATGAACTCAGGCCCTTGCTTTTCACACAGACCTTCGAATTGTGAACTGTTTCCAGGGTTACCGGATGATTTGGGCCGGAGTCTGCAGGCTTAGTTCATCTCGGCGTTAACGATTCAACTCTCCCAGCACCGATGACGTGTGAATGGTTTTGAAACTTCAATCCTTGTCACGGCATTACGGATATGCACATAAAAAATAAAAAAAGTTTTTGCACTCTTACAGTCTTTCAATATCTAAAAAGGCTGAAATCCTTTAATTTAATAATCTTAATCATGGCACTCATATGACATTAGTTGCCGTTGCCTTCCGTGCTGCTTTTGAATGTTCTAGCTCCTTCTTTTATAACGTGTCCTTCACCCGGCTCTATGCTAATGAAGTTCATTTTGCAAATCAACCTGCAGGCTTTGAAGCTTTCCTTCGTGCTCCATTTCATAAGCTTTTTGTTTGTTTGCCTTGTTCTTTGGTGAAACGTTTCCTGAAGCCCTCTTTTCTGTTACCCCTCCATTTCCCCAGACATCACCGCTGTAAATAGATGTACCTTTCAGCAGCGAAAACCATCCTGTTTCTGTTTGTGATTTTCCTGTTTTTTTGGAGGGGGGGGTTGATGTTTTTCATCGTTTTATTATTATTCTTTTTTGTTGCCTTCTTCATCCCACCCTTTCATCCATGACTTGAGCTCTCTCTCTCTCGTCAGGCTCCATTTTGAACCATCAGGGCTTGATTTACGGAAGGTGTCACGTTGGTGATGAGCCATCCCGCCATGCACCTGCTGTTTAACACCAAGTAGCACTCTGCAGATCAGCCCCACTCCCGTGTACCTGAGAGACGCAGTTAAGGGATCCAAACGGGAAAAAAAAGAACAACAGTGCACTACCACTACCCCCCCCCCCCCTCCCCGACCTCCCTCCACGATGCCACGCCTCCAGGGAGAGGCCAGCCTCTAACGCACGCAGGAGAACGTCCCTCCGAACGATGCCTTTGAACGGGGCGTCCTAACTGCCGCTGACAGGCAACACGACATTATTATGACAGATGTCACAAGCCATCGGCCGTCGCCAGTCGAGAGACGTTATGCATCTTTAATAATGCTTCTGTCAGGCTTCGTAGGATCCTGTCTCGACGGTGCGTCCCGCTCTCCCCCACATCCCAACCTCAGCTGAGAGTCCCGGGCCGTAACGAGAGCGAGGCGCGGGCGGGCGGGGCGGCGCTCGGAGGGGGAGGGATGGTACGGCTAAATAAAGGAGGGCACGTGTCCCGGACGGTCTCTCCGGGGTGGAGCGTGGCTCCCAGCCACCTGGACACCACCAGGCCGTCCAGGCCCACGGCGAATAATCCGCGAATGCAGGGTCGCTTCAGCGAGAGGAGCTTGCGTGAGCACAAAAGATGTCCTTAGCCTGTGCTAATAGCCTGAGGTACTGGCTTAGAAATGAAGCCGGTGATGATATATTTTAATCTCCCTCCTGCCCTCCCCCTCGCTTTCTCTCTCTCGTCCCTCTCTCTGTCTCTCTCCAACTTCCTTTCCCTCCCAAACACAGTGGCCTGATAGACAGAACTTATTCCATTACTATTATTTCTTTTTTTAGGTCTCAGAACAGATTATTTTCCAAGGGTAGCAAAAGTCCACAGTCTCCAAATGAAGTTCTTCTTCATCAACCCCCCTGGCTCATTGAGATGCATGCAGTCTGTCCTCCTATCTCTCGGTCTCTCTCTCTCTCTCTCTCTGGATAAGCGCCATTTTCACACACACACACACACACACACACACCCTGTGTTGGGTCTCCTCTCTCACACCGTGCCCCGTTACCCACGGTTACCCCCTGCCCGTTTCAAACCGTGGGCGTGAAAACCCGCCGCGGGTCCCTCCGCAGTCGTCCGTGGTTACGGCCAAAAGCCAGTCATGTCTTTATCCTGGGACCCCCGCATATCTGGTCGCCCAGGGCAACGGATACTTTGGCAAAAAGCCGGGAAAAGAGGAGGAGGAGGGGAGGAGAGGGGAGGAGGAGAAGAGAGGAGCGACAGAGGAAGGAAAAGGCAGAAACAACAGCGTGAAGGGAGAGTCGTTCTCTTTGAGGATGAGCTGGCTTCTGAACTCTCTGAGCAAATATCGTCTGCCAAAAATCACCAAAGTGTAATGCAGACTAATGAATGGGAATAGAGAACGAGAGGCCGGCATATACAAACACAGGCCGTTTGAATTATTCCATTAGAAAGCGCTCAATGTTCATTTGGAGCGTAATTAGGACCCTTCTCACATGTTGGCCTGATTGATAGGCAAACTGAGGGAGATTGGGCTTATTTTCCCCTCTTCCCTACTTAGGGATTCTTTGCACGATTCATGTCCTCTCTTTCATTCTTTGCCCTGCCATCCTGCTCATGAATAAAACATGTGAATAGCCTTAGGTTGAGTCTTAGAAACAGGAAGCACAATTACTGTATACCTAAGGTTCACCTCTCTGAAGAAAGGGAGGGAGGAATGGCAGCTTCTGTTTTATCATGGTGGTGCCAGGGAGCCTAAACATGTTTTGCCTAGGAGTGTTTGTGTGGGTGTGAATGTGTGTGCATTTGTTTGTCCGTGCAACTGTGTGTGCGTGTTTGTGCGTGTGTACGTTGGTGTACATGCGTCATTGCGTGTGTGTGTGTGCGTGTTTGTGCGTGTGTACGTTGGTGTACATGCGTCATTGCGTGTGTGTGTGAGAGTACGTGTGCACGATGTCTACGTGTGAGTGTAAGGAATGCTGAGTGAAACTGACAGCTATGAAAACAACACAATAAATATCCGCCCGAGGACGCCGAGGATGAGTGTGCGAGTGTGTGTGTGTGTGTGTGAAAGGCCTGTCAGTGCGAGCTGACTGCGGCTCGTTCGCCCTGGTGTGCACAGTCGGACGACACCACCGGACGCCCCGCCCCCGTCTGTAACACTGTCATGTGACCCCAGCCCCTCTCTGTAACACTGTCATGTGACCCCAGCCCCTCTCTGTAACACTGTCATGTGACCCCAGCCCCTCTCTGTAACACTGTCATGTGACCCCAGCCCCTCTCTGTAACACTGTCATGTGACCCCAGCCCCTCTCTGTAACACTGTCATGTGACCCCAGCCCCTCTCTGTAACACTGTCATGTGATCCCAGCCCCTCTCTGTAACACTGTCATGTGACCCCAGCCCCTCTCTGTAACACTGTCATGTGACCCCAGCCCCTCTCTCTAACACTGTCATGTGACCCCAGCCCCTCTCTGTAACACTGTCATGTGACCCCAGCCCCTCTCTGTAACACTGTCATGTGACCCCAGCCCCTCTCTGTAACACTGTCATGTGACCCCAGCCCCTCTCTGTAACACTGTCATGTGATCCCAGCCCCTCTCTGTAACACTGTCGTGTCATGTGACGCTGATGCTGGGCGGGGCTGCCTCCAAGCTGCATTTCTCTCAGGTCATCTAGCAGGAAGTTAGACGGGCACACTGCAGAGGTTGGACAAAAGTTCAGGGGCTGAACTACAAGACTATTTATGACGCACAGCCGTGGCGATATGATTATGGTCGTGAACCAGTGTCTCGTTATCGAAAACGGCAAGTTTGCCGTCGTGTTCCGACCACTCTCTTTGAACGTTACACGATGTGTAGCCCTTAGAATATTCTAGTGAAGCTAATACGACGTTCTGGGTCCCTAGACGATGAGGAGGACTCATTAGAGGAGCAATCAGCGGCCAGCTATCACGGCTCATCCCCTGTGGTGTGGAATTAAGACAGAGTGAGATGTCTCTCTCCCCCCCGGAGCCTCGGAGATAAGTCACGCACACACACACACACTCAGTCAAGGCCCTCTGTGTCTGGGTCCTCAGACAGTTCCTATGACATCACACATCCATAATCCAGAACTACTCCTCCCCCCAACGTTCCGGAACTCCTCCCCCCAACGTTCCGGAACTCCTCCCCCAACGTTCCGGAATTCCTCCCCCCAACGTTCCGGAACTCCCCCCCCCCAACGTTCTGGAACTCCTCCCCAACGTTCCAGACAGGGTCGAATCTCGTCAGTGTCAGATGGAAGGCCGTCGAGACCCAGGGAACTAAGTTCCCCCTCGGTTCCTCTCCGGTTCCTCTCCGGTTCCTCTCCGGTTCCTCCCGTTGTCCCAAGCAGTCAGACGGATCCTGCCTCCACCGAGGACGGAACATTTGGATGATTAAAGGGATTAGGTGGCGCGCTGTGTCATGTTCCTCTAATCTCCCAGAGAAGGGATTAAGGCTCTGCCGTGTCATACTCCTCTAATCTGGTGGGTGATGACTCCGTATGGAGCCCCTGGCCAACACGGAGGGCAGCCCCGCTATCCCAGAATCCCCTGAGCCTGACGACAATAGGCACCGTGAGACGGCCTGCACTCATATCTGTGTGCCTGGGCCAGAGAGGAGCAGAACTCTCTCTCTCTGTCTCTCTCTGTCTCTCTCTGTCTCTCTCTGTCTCTCTCTGTCTCTCTCTGTCTCTCTCTGTCTCTCTCTGTCTCTCTCTGTCTCTCTCTGTCTGTCTCTCTCTGTCTCTCTCTGTCATTTTAAAATAATTTGTTATAAATTTTTTCTGAACGTGCAGCAGGCCTGTGAGACTGTGATTGGACATCTGCTCTGTCTCCACGGTGGGACTCCTCCCACCTTCAGAAATAAACACCGAAGGGATGGTGGATTTCGTTAACAGCCCCCAGTGTGATCTCTCTGGTCTACAGCTCATTTCATTTGCAGCGCATCGGCGCGTCTCGAGACGGAGACTTCAGACAGGTGTTGATCGTCCTTTAGACGAGGGAGTCCGGTCTCACCTGCCTCACCTGGCCTCCTGCCTCAACGATGTCCAACGATGAGGAGGAAGAGGGGAGGATGGAGGCTTCGAGGGAAAAGGGGGGGGGGGGAAGGAGCGATTCACGGTTCTGTATTCCAGGGATTCATCCAGCGGATCCGGGGGGATTCACCGTGCTGGCTATCTGTCATAATACACATTCTCACCTGCCACCAAGACGACCGGATGACTCCGGTGGGTCCTGTGTGGATCTGAATACGCTCAGGTGGAGTGGCCGTGAAATTAAGGAGGATAAGAGCGAGGCAGATGTGGGGGGGGCGGGGGGGGGGGGGGGGGGGGGGGTTGGAGGGGGAAGGGGGGGGCAGAGGACAAACAAAAAGTAGAGGTTGTGAGAGAGAAGGAGAGAGATTCAGGGTGTGTGTGTGTGAGTGTCAAGGGTGGAGGTGTGTGTGTGTGTGTTCTGTGTGTGTGTGTGTGGTGTGTGTGGGGGGGGGGGGGGGACAGCTAGAAAGGTGGAACAGCAGTGCAATATCGACGCACCCAACAATAGCTCTGTCATTTCCCTCTCAAAAGAGCAGGTGCCCAGCGACTCCCTCCTGAGAGGATGTCAGGGGGGAGAGGAATCCTCCCGGTCCAATTTTGCCGAGGGAGGTGAACCTTTCCAGAGGCTCTCGGGAGCGGCCGGAGACGGAGAGCGGATGAGAGAGCCACTGGCAGCTCTTTGTGGGAGATGCTCTGCTCTCTCTCTCTCTCTTCTTCTCTTTCGTCTCTCTCTCCTATCTCTCTCTCTCCTCTCTCTGTCTCTCTCTCCTCTCTCTCTCTCCTCTCTTCTCTCACTTTCTCTCTCTCTCTCTCTCTCTCTCTCTCTTCCTCTCTCTCTCCTCTCTCTCTCTCTCTCTCCCTCTCTCCCTCTCTCTCTCTCCTCTCTCTCTCTCTCTCTCTCTCTCTCTCTGTCTCTCTCTCTCTCTCTCTCTCTCTCTCTCTCGTCCCGCTCTCTCTCCTGACGTGACATTTTATTCACGAGGTCCGTGAAGGACGCTCTCATCCGGAGAGCGTGGGCAGAGAGTTTCCTGAGAGGAGCCAGGCCGACTGAATATCCCTCCAAGACCCTGAAAATATGGTTTTCTGGTTTATTCTTTTCTTCTTCTCTTTTTTTCTCTCCCCCCCCCCCCCCCCCCGTTCACCAGCCCAAGCTTTTGCCTCGGAACCCCGCGACGACGGGGTCTGTACTCGCTCTTGCCGACGGATCACCTTAAAGACCAGGCCGTAAATACTCCAGCGTGAGGGCGGAGAGTGGTGCATTACCTCGTTTCCCAAACACAAAAACACTGACCCTCCGGAGTCCCAGTTCCATTACGCGTGTCTGCGGTACGGAGCGTGACATTTACCTCCGCATGCAGGATCTGGGGGGGGGGGGGGGGGGGACACAACGCAAGCCCCCCCCCCAGACGACATTGTGTCGGTCAAGGTTACTGCGCTTGAGCTGGCATCCACCTGGAGTCCACACGGAAGGCTCTTTCAGAACAGAGCTGGGCATCTAGACTGACTGTGTGGGGGCGGGGTGGGATGTTGTTTGTGGCTACTTGAACCTGCCGTTGTCTATAGGCCGCCACGGACATGTGGCTGACGGATCGTTGTTTGTACTCCAGTGGCCTTGCGGGTCATGTGTGGCGCTGGTGACCAGACTGAACCCCTGGATCCTGGGAGCTTGCCACACAGCCAGCCTGTGGATGTGGACCGCATTCTGTGTGCCGGGCAGACTTCACACATCTGCCTGTGTGTTGCACTGCCTGTTCAGATCTTGCCTCAGCTTGATCAGCGGACAGGGACCTGTTGTTCTGCAGGTGCAGACAGACAGACAGGCATACAGGACAGGTACTTGTAGGTCAGGATAGAGGGTAGACAGACAGACAGACAGGTACTATAGGTAGGTAGAGGGTAGACAGACAGACAGGTACTGTAGGTATGTAGAGGGTAGACAGACAGACAGGTACTGTAGGTAGACAGACAGACAGGTACTGTAGGTAGGTAGAGGGTAGACAGACAGACGTGTACTATAGGTCTCTCTCCCTCTCCCTCTCCTCCCTCCCTCTCCCTCCCTCCCCCCTCCCTCCCTCCCTCTCTCTCTCTCTCTCTCTCTCTCGTCTCTCTCTCTCTCTCTCCTCTCTCCCCCTCCCTCCCTCCCTCCCTCCCTCTCTCTCTCTCTCTCTCTCTCTCTCTCTCTCTCCCTCCCTCTCTCCCTCTGTCCTCTCTCTCTAATGAGACCTCCTCTCCACAGTTCCATTAGCGCAGTGGTCTCAGCAGAGCCTACCTCATCACTATGCACATAAAACATGAGATGCAGCACTATGTACAAATGGTATACTGTCCCTCCAACTGAGCCAGAGTTAGTATGTGCATATTCCTTTCTCCCCGGGTGTAGTGGCCAATGGATTCCCATGCATAATTTTCCTGACACGCTATCTCTTTATCTCGCTGCTCTCCACAGATGTGTCATATGTTCTGATGGGTTTTTTTTACGCGTTGTATTGAATCGTTGGATATTGACGTTAGGCCGGGATGGAGCGAATTGGAGGAATATCTATCTCTCTCGTTGCTCTCTCTCTCGTTCTCTCTCTCACTCTCTCTTTGCCCTCTCTCTCGTTCTCTCTCTCTCGTTCTCATCTCTCGACTCTCTCTTTCTCTCTCTCTCTCTCTTCTCTGTCCCTCTGTTCTACCACCTTTCTTTTCTTCTAGGACCTGAAGCCTGCAGTCGAGTATTTGCCATCGAGGACATTGGATAGGCCGGCCTCCCAGACTAAATGCGTTAGACATGACCATTTGTTATGTTACTGTTCCCAGTATGTCCTTTAATTACAGCATTATATTCAGTTCAGTCCCACAACCTTGATCTCACACTGCGTTGCAATTTGTCCTTATCAAAAACAGTTTTCAGCGTCGGCTGGTGATGAGTCGTTCATATCAGAAGCGATGTGATGCTATTTAGTGTTCTTCCTGCAGGATGTGTGTGTTTGTGGGGTGTGTGTGCGTGTGCTTATAGCGTGTTTTGTGCCCGTTGTGTGTGTGTGTGTGTGTGTGTGTGTACATGTGCCTGGTGTGTGAGTGTGTGTGTGTCTATGTGCCTGGTGTGTGTACTTGAGCGTGAGGATGCTGGGGTGTGTGGGGTGTCTGGTGTGTGTGGTGTGTGTGTGGGGTTTGTGGGGTGTGTGCGAGTGTGTGTGTGGTGTGTGGGGTGTGTCTTGTGTGTGTGGTGTGTCTGGTGTGTGGGGGTGTGTGTGTGTGGGGTGTGTGTGTGTGTGTGTGTGGTGTGTGTGTGTGTGTGTTTTTGTGTGTGTGTGTGTGTGTGTGTGTGTGCTTGTGTGTGTGGTGTGTGTGTGGGTAAGGCTACAGTTGCAGCAGCAGCTCATGTTCTGAGATAATGTCATAATGGGGGGGGCAGCTGGCAGCTACGCTTTCTGTCCGTGCAAATGTTCTGCTACATCAATAATGAGCGTCTCAGCCCAGCACTGAGAACCATGGCTCACTGGGGCCTGTCGCTGTGCTCTCTCTCTCTCTCTCTCTCTCTCTCTCTCCTCTCTCTCTCTCTCTCTCTCTCCTCTCTCTCTCTCTCTCTCTCTTCTCTCTCTCTCTCTCTCTCTCTATTTCCTCTCTCTCATCTCTCTCTCTCTCTCTATCTCCTCTCTCTCTCTCTATTCCTCCCCTCTCTCTCCCTCTCTCTCTCTCTCTCTCTATTCCCCTCTCCCTCTATCCTCCCTCTCTCTCTCTTTCAACACTCTCTCTTCCTTTCCCTTTTTATATCTGACTCTCTCTTTCTCTATCCTCACCATCCTTCTCTCTTTATCTCTGTTAATCTCTCTCCCTCCTCTCTCCCTCTTTCCCTTTATCTTTTTCTCTCTCCCCCCTCTCTCTATCTCTCTATGTCTCTCTCTCTCTCCTCTCTCTCTCTCTCTCTCTAAGTCTCTCTCCCTCTATGTCTCTCTCTCTCTATGTCTCTCTCTCCATCTGCTTTGGATTCCCTTTACAACTTGTAAACAGAAAACAGTTGACTGTGTGTCTAAAGCACTGCATGGCTGTTTGACACCGACACAGCACAGAACCCACCAGTGATCACACACCTCCAGCTCGCTACATCCATCCTGCTCTCCGCGTCCTACAGCGTCTTCAACCGACCTGACTCTAGGGGACTGTAGGGGAAGCATGTGCACTAGACACGACTCCGAAACTCTTGAAGCTGTAAACGGAGACAAACACTTATCACGAAGCGACATCGCTATGGAAACAGACCTGATGGTGGTGAGGGTTGGGGGGGGGGGGGGGGGGAGAGGGGAGGAAGGGGGGGCTGAGTGGTGACATCCTGGAGGATCAGGGAGCGATGGATGGCGTGACAGCGTGACACTTCAAAGGCAGCTGAGGGATTTGATAAAGTCACAGTGAAAAGCTCAGTGGCACGTCACCATAACGGCCTATCAGAGAGAGAGGACTGCCTGTGGGCTCTCAGACACCGAGAGAGAGACATAGACAGAGAGACATAGAGACATAGAGGGAGAGAGAGAGAGAGAGAGAGAGAGAGACATAGAGAGGAGAGAGAGAGAGACATAGAGAGAGAGAAAGACATAGAGAGAGAGAGAGACATAGAGAGAGAGGGAGAGAGAGACATAGACAGACAGAGAGAGAGAGGGAGAGAGAGACATAGACAGACAGAGAGAGAGAGGGAGAGAGAGAGAGAGACATAGACAGACAGAGAGAGACAGCCCCACTGTTGAGATAAGCCCCTCATGATCAATGCCTGTTAGCCTCACACAGAGCCCGGCTCGTTCAGTATGCAGACTGAACTCTCGTCTGGCCATTCTGAACCCACACTCACCGAACGCACCACCTCACATGGGGCACCCCAGCAGGGGGCAGCCGTTGACCTGGGACCCACCTCATCCTGGGGTGGAACCCCCCCCCCCCACACACACACACACACTCCCACACACACACACAGATGTACACACACATTCTGGAATATGCTATGTAAGCAGTGCACTTTTAGTGCGTGTCAGGGTAGACTGACGTTACTTTGTCTCTGGGTATCATTAGAGAAGTTCACAAAAAGGCTCAGTTAGCTATTCCGAGGGGTTTTTGCTGGCAGACCCTGTTTCCAGCCGTGTTCCAGCCAGCCGAAGAGCTCATCTCCTGGGGCTCAGAGCTCCCTGATTAGGGTTGCACCCAGAGCCACGGAGAAATTAAAATGATTACAGACTCGGCGTTAAGTAGACGTCTGCAAAAAAAACCCCGCTCATTTATGAAACCAATCAGACGTTTGGGACGGGGGTTTTTTTTTACGGCCGTGATGGGTGCCCCTCGTGTGTGCGTCACCTCGCTGAGGCAGTGTGCCCCTCCCTCCCTCCCTCCCTCACCCCCACCTCCCCCCTTCGTCTCCTCCTCCGCCACCCTAACACCTTCCACCCTCCCCACTTCTTAATATCCCACCATCAGCCTCCAGCCTCCCCCTCCTCCACCCTTCCACCCTCACACCCTCCGCCCACGGACCATCAGCCTCCACCCTCCCCCTCCTCCACCTCCTCCCCTCCACCCTCCCCCCCACGCCTTAACGCCGTGGGACTGGCAGCAGATGTGTTTTGCGATGCTACGAAGTACCGCCGCGCACACACCACACACACACACAGCGGCGTCAGAGTCATCAGCACCTTGTTAGCGCCTGCACAACTGGGTACCTTCACTGAGTACTGTCAGGCCCGGCTTGTTAAAGACAGAAAAAGATCTCCTTCTGGAACTCTCTGGTGTCACCTGGGATCTTGCCTGGCCGCGTGTCTGACTGGCTGGTGCGCGAGGCGGCGATAACGACACTTCTGGGTGTTCACCTCTTCGACTCTCATCACCGCCCTTCAGACGGAGGAGGGAAACAACCTCTCCTACAGCCCAGAGGAGCTTAAAGACCCGCAGCTACAGCCACAGGGTTGACGGGAACAACCCGCGTGGTCGCCCGTCCTCGCACAGGAGCCCGTTTCTCTCCCGAACGAGGGAGCGAATGCTGATTGCCGAAGTAGACGACCTATCGATTCCTTGTCGTGACCTCGTAGCCGGCTCCCTCGATCGCATGCCCTCCAGCACGCGCAGGAAGAACGCATCCCTCCTCCGGCCTCGGGTGTTTCACGCACTCTGAACATGGTAAACCACGAGTGAACCTCCCCGGGCTGTGAATCCTGAGCGCATCCCCAAATCGCGTCACTGCAGAGGGGAGAGTGGGTATCACTGGTACCCTCCGAATCAGCAATGCAGGGCCATTCAGATCACTTATCTCCCCGCGAGAGAGAGTGCGAAGCCAGCGACGCCAGCCCTCCTTTGAAAATGTCTCCTTTTTCTATTAGAGTGTTCCTGTGATTCTGTTACACGGCAAGGCTGTCATTTAGCCTCTCCCGCACTGGGCCCCGTCGCTCTCTGCGCTGGCAGAGACGAGAGGCGACGGTAATTACCCCGGGAACGATGGCAAACCCGGGAGGAACCACGGGTCCTGTGTTCCTACCCAGACCCTGGGAGGAGGAGGAGGAGGAGGGTCGGTCTCTTCAGCGTGATTGAAGGGGAGAGGATGTTGGAGGAGAGCGTCAGAGAGTGGGAGGGAGGGAGGGAGGGAGGGAGGGAGGGAGGGAGAGGAGAGGAGAGGAGAGGAGAGGAGAAGAGGAAGAGGGGAGGAGAGGAGAGGAGAGAAAGGGAGAGGAGGGGAGAGAAGAAGGAGGGAGGGAGGAATGACAGGCCGGGAGGATTACGAGACTTGCTGGATCTGTGTGGTTAGGATCGAAAACTTTTGATCATCTTCCTCCCGGCTTTGCGTGCACGGAGCGGCCTTCCCGGCAGCATCGGGGCGGGGATTAAACTGTGAACGGTGAACGTGAAACACGGCTGCTCCGTGGCTGTGGAGGAGCCAACGTGCTCTCTCAGACGCCCCAACACTGCATCTGAATCACACCAAACCACAACGCATTCTGGACACGTGCTGGACATGTTAAGTGGGAATATGTGAAACCGCCAGACTGTAGATTGTGTCTGTGTGTGTTTTCCATGCCAAAACAAACACCAGCAAATGTATGTGTCCGTCAGCATGGATAGTATGTGTTAATTTCCACGATTGTAGCTGTTGTGATTGGATGTTGTCCCGACGCGTGTGATAATTCCGCTGAAGGCCATTCAGATCTTGCTGTTGTGTTGCAATAGCACGAGTGCCACCTGATGAAATATTTATCAGGGATTTGAGGAGTGAGGCAGTTTTAATTACCATTTGCAAGGCGGCCATTTCACCGGGTTTATTCGTGTCATCTGCCCTGCGTTTGTTTGTCTCTGTGTGAATCTGAGGGTCGGTTCTCCTCTATTCGCTTCCAGAGGCCGAACAAGAGCTCACAGCAGGGTGCATCGAGGCAGAGGAAGAGAACGGTCATCCATTTTGCATGTCCGTTTTCCTCATGTTTGTTCGTTTTACAGATATGTCAATTATTAATGCCCACTACTTGCTTCTAAATATTCCATGAGCATCCCTCTCCGACATATTCAAATTGGTCATTAGCGTGGCCTCCCATTAATATTCGGAGAGAGGTGGTATTGTGCTTGTTTCAAAAGCTGCAGCGTGGACAAGGTCTTGGAAAGAGCGCTTCTGTCAGTGAACTCGCGAGAGCTCTACCGGTTCACAAAACTGCCTCGGGTCTTCTGGGACTCTTTGTAACGACCTGGATATATTTTTCCCCTCTTCAATTCTGCCTCGCGCTTAATTATTTTTTCAGAGGAAAACATACGCCCCCTCATTAATTCTACACACCACAATCTATCATAATTACCGCCAAATAAGTTGTTGTTATCGCTTTAATTTAAATTAGTGTCTGTGATGCTCCCAGTATCACAATGTACCGAACACGCACACGTACGCACACTCACACACACACACACACACAATCACATCAAGCTAAAAAACTATCAAATAAACAAGAACCCATTAGTTAAAGCGTAGTGGCACACGTACCGCACACAGACACACACACAGACACACACCCACACACACACACACACAGAGACACACACCCACACATACACACACACAGACACACAGACACCACACACACACACACAGACACAGACACACAGCAACACACAGACACACAGCAACACACACAGACACACACACACACGCACACACACACACTATCCTCTGATGAACCGTACTCCTGCATCTCTGCTGTGCCTCCTCTCTAATGTAATCCCTCAGACAGTGATGGGTGAGTAGTGGCTTCCTCACAAACCTGTAATTACAGCCTGGGATTTCTCATCACCTCCTCACTCATTTAGAAATTAATTTGATTGGTCCAGGAAACGTTGTGCGGCTGAGAGCCCACAGAGCCGCTTCCCAACAGCAGCTCGGCACGACGGGGGGGTTTCTCTCATCCTATCACAAGAGAGGCCAGGACATCGATTGACCTAGAAGTGCTGCCTGCCCTTTCAAGACACCATCCATTGTGCTTGTTTGCATCACGGCAAATGTACTGTACCTCCGTTAGACGGGGACCGAGTGAGGGGACGGAAGATTGATGGGAGGAGAGGAGAGGAGAGGAGAAAGGGAGAGGACGAGAGTGGAAGAGAGACTTGGAAGAGGAGTGGACAGGAGGAGAGGAGGAGAAGGGAGGAGAGGAGAGGAGAGGAGAGGGGAGGAGAGTTTAAAGGAGGGGAAGAGAACAGGCCTGGCCTCTTCCCAGGTCAGTCTGACACGTCCTATTAGTCAGATCTTTAAAAGCCTGACTTTGCCTGCTCAGACACAGTCCTCTACAACATCCCTGATTAGAGTGCCAGTGATGCTCCATCCTCCAGGCTCTGTGGCCATGCTGTGGTTATTCTGGGCCTTACTCTGACACTGGGGCATGACGTATATCAGGCCAACCCAGGCCACCACATCCAGACAGTTTCAGGACGGTCTGAAAGATGAAACAACAACATCTCTCTGCTCCTTTGGCCATGAAAGGACCCCTCGATACAAACATGGACTGGGTTTGCTTGGTGAAAATGTTTTTCGAAATATTTTTCGACAACACTAAGAGAGAGATTGTCCGCCCCTTTCGTTTTCAACCTCGTTCTCTCGTTGGACATAACCGAATGTCTAAATACCACATACTTATTAGTGTAATAGTTGTGTTCGGTATTATTATGATAACTCTTAGATCACTGGCCAGCTATCGCCACAGGCAGAGTCTCTCCAAGCAAACGCTAACAGAGTAAACTGAACACATGTTACGTTCATTTAGGTTTGGGTCCAAAGCAGCGTACAAACACTGAGGAGAAGTTGAGACTGAAGCTGAAGGATCAGAAGTCGCAGGCCTCTGTACATTTACATGTAGTCATTTAGCAGACGCTCTTATCCAGAGCGACTTACAGTAAGTACAGGGACATTCCCCTCACGAGGCAGTAGGGTGAAGTGCCTTGCCCAAGGACACAACGTCATTTGACACGGCCGGGAATCAAACTGGCAACCTTCAGATTACTAGCCCGACTCCCTCACCGCTCAGCCACCTGACTCACATATATACTCCTCTGTAGTATATCTGTGCTCAGAGTCACTGAGCTCAGAGTCACTCAGAGTCACCTCTCACTGCAGATTCCGTCCTCTCTAACTGCCGTGACCTCACGGGCCTCAGACGTCGTCGCCGTGGCGACTATGCTTTGTTTTGACTGTATGAGAGTAGAACCGGGAGGAGGGAACCAGTGCTGAGCATCCAGTAGCATTTCACGGCCCATTTGCTGGGGGTGCGTCTCTGTTAGTGTGTGGGCCGGGGGAGGGAGGACAGGGACGAGCCAATGGTGGGGCAAGCGCTGGTGCATGAAGGTTGACTCTCTCTCTTTCTCTCTCTCTCTCTCTCTCTCTCTCTCTCTCTTCCTCTCTCT
>CM042865.1:11955480-12000480 GCA_023658055.1 Thaleichthys pacificus | reverse complement strand
AAGCTCACACGTATTGGAAGCCGACGGTTCTAATGATTTGATTTCTCTCTGTTCCCCCTCTTTCTCCTGTCCCTGTTCTCAACGACCCCCCCCCTCTCTCCCCCACTTTATCCTCCCTCTCTCCCTCTCCTCCCTCCCCCCCCCCTCCCCTCTATCTCCAGGTCCCACACCAGATGGGCGCGCTGACGTTCTACCGGTACGAGCAGCCCATCGTGGACTACTGCCAGGCCCACCAGCCTCTGCGGCTCAACATGGGGTACGAGGGCCCCCCGCGGGGGCTGGAGGGCCTGGACGACCTGGGCCCCCCCCGAGACAGGCCCCCCATCCAGACTGTGGCTCTGCCCGCCGTCCCCTCCGTGCCCACCGGGGGCGCCCCTCCGCCCGGGCCCCGCTCCCCGCCGCCGGCCCTCAGACCCACCCTCGCCGAGGGCTCCGGAGGAACGTTCTCCCCCCCGGAGAGAACCACCACCACTCTCACCTTCAGACGCTAGCGGGCAGACACGGAGGGGGCGGGGGGGCGCCGGGTCCACCGAGAGTCCTGATTGGAGGGCAGGGGGAGGTGAGGGGTTGCTGATGGAGGGATTCTTTTCGGAGCTCCTGCCGCGAGGAGCCCGCTGGCGGGGGGAGGTGAGGAGAGGAGGACGGGAGTTGGATTTTCAAAGACTGCGAAACGGGGGAGCCGGCGTTGGTCGCCAGCGATACGGCCGCCGGCGTCCGGGGGCAACCGCCGCCTCCTCCTCTTCCTGTCTGTTTCCAAACACTTGACGGGACCCCCTCCCTCCGCGCCTCGCTCCTGAGAAACCGAAGCGTGACACCGACACGGCGCGTGTGGGCGTCGACCCCCGGCATCGCCGCGACGACACAGCGGGAAGCTCGTTGTTGAAAGGGCCGCTCTCCAGCGTCGGTTATCGGAGAGAGAGAGAGAGGAATGTGCAATAAACGAGGTTTCTTGTGGACATGAAAGACGATGGGTAAAGACCGATTTGGCCGATCAAGATATACAATTATGTTTACTCGAGTTCTCTTGCTGTTTATTCCTATTAAATGTGCCAGTCTGTGGTCGCTAATGTGGGTTAGCGGGTGTTTGCAAGACAGGCTTCTTTTAGAAGGAGCGAGGTTTGTCGTTTGCGTTTAACCCTGGCTGTAACTGGGAGAGTCATCACCTCACACAACTTTCAATTATTGCGCACATTGTACCAAAGATTGTTTCTTCTCTTTTGAATGCACATACCATTATTTCAGCTTATTGTTCTCTCTCAAGACGGTAAAAAAAACAAAAAACTGACACCAAAACTGGTTCGCATAATTATAACGGTGTGCTTTTTAGTTTTTCTGATTCTTTCTGCATAGACAGGGGTTGGGAGTTGAACCGAACACCTCCCGTTCAGTATGTACAGCCATCGCACTTCCCTCTTCCGTCTTTCCCAGTTAAAATATAGACGTACGCTAGCGATCGTGTGAGGCTGTGAGGATGTTTCTGAAGTCTTGTGGGACGAGGAGTCTCCCAAAAGCCCCCTATAGAACCCTTCACTGTCTGTGATCTGTATCTCAGTCATAGTCTGACGACACTGAAGAACTAATGAAAGTTTTATGAAGTTTCTTTGAAATCGTAACTTTGGAACTTTTTCACCGGTATCAGATTGTATCCTGATGAGGTGAAATGCTCGGTTTTATCAAGGTAGGGTGGGTGGGAGAAAAGGAACACATATTATCAGAGGAATGCAAAAGGTCGGTGGATATTTTGACAGAATCCTAACACGTTTTTATACTCTTGATGACAACCTTATGCTTGATTATTATTTTGTTATTTTTTTCAAACGAATGGCCGGTTTGTTTAGCGAGCGCTTTGCTGTTGAGTTGTCGATTGCCAGGCTGTGTCCTCGTACCCCCTGTTTCTCCCACTTCCCCCCCAGACACACCTCACAGCTGCCCAGCGGAGAGAGCTGCGTGTCGGACTGATGGGCACGTCGCTCCCCTCTGAGGGATATGAACTCCTGGAAGGTCAGGAGAGAATACTGCCTGTAAACGCTGCTTGTTGTCCAGCGTGCGTGCGTGCCTGCTGCGCGAGGAGGCCTAAACCAGATGAATGTGGACTCTCTCTCTCTCTCTCAGTCCCCTTCGGATACTAGCCCACATCCTTCTCCCACAGAGTGAGGAAGTCGAGGAGCAGGGTGGAGGTCCTGTGTTGAGCGGTCCTGTGTTGCATCCCCACCCCCAGTTTGAACATCTCTCTCCTGGGTTGGTTTGCTGTCTGTTTCCCTCCCTGGTTTCCGGAGGTCTGGAGGTCAGGGGGTCAGGTGTCGTCCCACTGTGAGACGATCCTGGCCAGGATTGGACAGCCCAGGGGGGAGGGGCCACACCGGACAACCTTCCTGTCTTAAGAGGAAGGGGAGGGGCTTGAAGAAGACAGGAAGTGAGAGAGGAGGGATTTTTTTGTTTGTTATGTTTCTTGACATGAAACAACAGGGACGGTTGTTCAGATGCTCAAAAGTGATGTCAAGAAATACTTCTCTAAGACTCTTATCAGATGACGAACCCCAAACGGGACTTATTTATCTTGTACATAGGAAAATCTTTAAAACGGAAAATGTACGTATTTCGCTTCTTCTGAAACACAAACTGCTCGTGGCGAGAAGAGGAGCCTTACCTCCGGCGGAAGTGCGTTCCACAAGATGGCCGCCGTTGGAGGGAGTAAATCTGACTCTATGCTCTCCTTGTTTCAATGATAAATATTTTTCTATCTGCTCCCGCCAACATACTATCACTCCATCGGAACACGAACCCTCCCCTGAGATGATTTCTCAGTGGCTAACCCCATCACCGAGGAAGAATGGAGATCTGGAGCCCGGTTACTACGACTTCCAACTGTCAAAGTTTCAAACCCCATCGAGACGACCAGTTGGAGGTCTCACATCAGCGGCGAATCAGCTTCTACAGGGAGTGGGCGGAGCCTGTTAGATGGACCGCTCTCCATCTCTCTCCTACCCTGCGCGTGACAAGCTAGGAAGAGTCTGGGGTGTATTCTGGATTGAGGGAAAGAGGTTATTTAAACTGGAGGTTTCTATTTTTTGAGTGATGACTTATTAGTGCCATGAAGTTATTTAATACGATACCAAGATACCACACCCCAAATTCAAGATAATCCGTTTATTTAACATATGTTCAAAATCTGTCCGTTTACTCAAATGGTTCATGAATATTGCTGAGGGTTGGGTAACTTTGTATTGAAAAAATATCTGTGCCAATATATGTGCTATAGGACATTGAATATCTCCTTTCCATCCATATCTTGTCTTGCCTTTCTCTCTATACTGAACCTCCTCCCTCACTCATTCATTGCCTCGGTTCATGTATGCCTTTGGTGACGTTTTCTGTTGGAACCTGTTATGTTCGAATACTGTTCTATTTCTGTCTGCATGCGGTGGTTGAATGAAACCACAGCCACATGAGACGGTGCACTCAGCCAGAAACATGCAGAGAGGAGGTCTGTATCCTGTACGAAGTGCCCTCGAATCACAGTCAGATGTTTCCTTAATAGCCTCACAAATCTGTTCACTGACCCCTCCCCTGCCCTCCTCCCTCGGAGAAGATAGACTCGACCCCCATTGGCTGTTTAGCCGGAGCCCAGTGACATGATTGGATGAGAGTGGGCGTTGTTTCCCCGCGACGAGGTTACCTCGTCAATTATCTCCAAGCGCTCTCCTCGCACATCTCTGTATACTAATCTGTTCATTAAAGAAGTCTTCTGAACGAGAGTACAGGAAGGAAGCTGATCAAAACCTTTTCCCCGGCAACATTCTAATTGGTAGTACTAAAGGACGAGTCGGCGTGTTCGCCATTAGATTCGCCACGATGCTAATATAATAAGCAGTTGGTTTATCACGAGCACATCCCAGATAAGGACTGATGCGTCAGTGTTAAAGGAAGGATCCTAGCCGACATCAACAAGGTCCCCCCCCCCCCCCCCCCCGTGTATACCCAGAGCCCTCCGAGCGGTGCGAGCACGGGCGCTGCATGCCGACACAGTACGCATGTTGGAGACGAACTTCAGGAACGTCTGCGCCAGCGACGCCGACAGGCTTTGTTTTCCCTTCTGCCGTGTTTGTTCTGGGTGCCGCTACCTCCCGCCTACCCCCTTCCTTTCTCTACATTGCGCTCCAATCCCCACGGGGACCAGATCTTGCTGTAAGGGGGGTGAGGTGGGGGTCTGAGGCATCGCGAGGATGCCTTTCATATTTCCGTGTTTACGCTCAGAAGAATGGCTAGATGTAATTCTCCCGGGGAGGAGAGGACCAGAGGGAATACAGGGGAGAGAGAAGGAGAGGGAGGGAGGGAGGGATGGGAGGAAGAATATAGAATAGAATCAGAATATAGAATCAGTCAGTTGATGGTGTAGAGTTACTGTTGCTCTGCGCTGCCATACAGTCGATACAGAGAGCGGCTGAAGCACCATTCTCATCTATGTATGACGCCCGTACAGTGAATACTTGACCAGCTACTGTACACACAGACACCTGCCTATCGCTAAATCTCACCGACTACGCACTACTGTTATGGTTTTTCTTGTCATATTGTACAATGCAAACCCTTCTGCAGACACACACACACCTGCACACAATCACACACACACACTCTTACACTCAATTACACAGGCACAGCCACACACACAAGCACACACAACACACACAAGCACACACAGAGGCTGGCATCAGGTGCTGATGTAACACTTTGTTGTTATTTTTCTTTTGTTTGTTTCTTTAAACCAAGTGTGCTGTCAACTCCCCTACACACACACACACATGGACACACACACACACAACACCCACACTCAACACCCACACAGGACACACAAGCACACACAGACACAGTGAACCGTGGCAGGTTCATTCAAGGCCATTTGCTTCGCTTCGCTGAGTTCTAATTTGTTACCTGATAAATTGATTTTCAAAGATTAATTCCAAGCCAGATGTGGATTTGCAGCTTCACTTTCGCTCATTCATCACACACCAACACGTGGCCCAGGGCCCCCAGATAGCTGAGACAGTCACGACACACACACACACACACTCACCTCTGCTCCCCCTCTGCACTAATGTCATTGTTACTGATGTTCAGGCTGGCCTCCACCCCCACACACACACACACCCCCACCCCCGCTCCCCACACTGACAACGTCACACATTGATTGCTTTTGTTCCGTTCAAAAGTTCTGGTGTATTTAACTTGTCACCCTGATTGTCCGCATCCTGTTTTTCAACCATAACTCATGTCAAAGGGGAGGCAGGGCCGTTAACCCCTGTCAGTCTAACGGGGTTTTCCTTTGTCTGTTTAATCACTTCCACGTTCCCTAATGAGATGGAAAAAGAAAAAGGACGCTCCTCTTTAAAAAACGTGTTCCTGCCTCGGTCGTCCGTCGCCGAGATCGCGAAGGGGAAAATCGGGGCAGAAAGCAATACGAGCGCCGACCTGACGTTTCCCATCTCTCTCCGGGGCGATCCTCCTGTTGTTCGTCTCCCATACGTTCTCGTTATACGGTGAAATTCCACAGGACTCCCAACTCCTCCTACCCCCCCGCTGCTCGTGTCCTGCCTGCAGATAGCAGCGATCTCTGTGGGGTGTAAATAAGCAACATGGTTTTCTTCTGTAGTTGGTTCATTGTCGTTTCCTTATCTGGTTCTTTCTTTTCTGTACTCGGATCTAAAAGCGGTTTTGTGGAGACCCTGGTCCAAACACAAAAAATGGCTCCTCTTTGAGTATATTATTGTCAGAAAATGTTTTGTAAAAATTTTGATGATGAAATCCAAAATAAAGAAATTTAAAGATGGATTTGTTGTATCAAAGTTTTTTTTATTTTTTATTGATTACACACTTTTCAACAATTCTGTGCTTTGAAACATAAAATAATGAGATCCCAGATTCTCCTAGTCTGTATTAAACAAGAACAATTTCTTAAAATCGCTGACATTTCAACTGTAATGAAGATATAAGGGCACAACAATAACGTTAGTTTGCAAGAGTGGGTGCAGGGCTGGCAGGGGGGCGGAGGGCAGGAGGGGTGAGACCAGGGGGGGGGGGGGGGGGGGGGGAGAAAGAAGGGTGGGGGGGGGGGTAGGAGGGCTGGTGAGAGGCCAGTGGCAGCACTCAGAGGGCTGTCATTTCAAATGCAACCGTCAGCCTGTCACAGCACTGAGGGAACATGGCAGTGGCGTTTATGGTTGGCGCTCGAGGTGGCTGTGAGGGCTGGGCAGGGACATATTCTACATCTCTGGCCAGCGATCACATATCCCCTCAGCAACCACCCTAGAGGCAGTGCAGCACCAGGGAGACCGCTGCAGTCAAGCCGCTCAGCCCTCCAATTCAGGTTAAGACTCGAGCTTCGCTTCCGCCTCCGAGAGGGGAATTTTTAGTTGTTGCGCAGAGACTAGCACAGACGTCCCAAAGCGCTTTATCCAGGTGATGTATGATTACCGACATCAAGCTTGTGAAGCTACAGCTTCGTACCTGATTACCTTGAGAAAAAGTGATCCGCTGCATTTTTCATCTCAGCACGAATAAATGGACTTCGTTTTTAGGTTGCCCCCGCAATGTTGTTCAGGGAGCAGAGCCATCATTTAGAGGGTATGGAAACGGTATGTGGTCCGGAGGTCGACCCCGTCTAGGTCCGCCTCATTTCAATCTGCGGCAAATAGCCCACAGCTTGTGGCTGATTGGTTGGGCGGTTGGTCGGTACGTGGAGCGTGATTTCCCCCTGACCTCCGCAGGGGTGTGATGACCAGACTTGAGAGAGAGAGAGGGCCAAACAACTGGAGAGGACTGAGAGTGGGGATCAGGGGGGAGGGAATGGACGTGCGGTTCTCTCATGTCGGCGCCGTGTGAAGTATTACACGGCGCCGTGTAATGCTACCGTGATCGGGTATGCTAATGCTAGCGTACCCGTGATCAAAAAAAAAAAGTAATAGCTTTTTTTTTTTTTTTCTTCTTTGCTCTTGTCCTCAAAGCAGTTCACAGTCCACTTGAGAGGAGTCTGAATCGCTTCTAGCTGTTATGTACACAGTGCCCCTTTCACAGTAAGCTAATTATCCCAGGTTAAACACACAATGTGCAGTAGCTACAGGTATGTGAGCCTTCAGACTGAATGAGATGACCCCCCCCCCCCCCCCCCATCTTCGTGTGTGAGGTACAGTTATCCCGTAATTGTCTTCAAATGTGGTCAAAACGAGATGGGCCGACATCAACCAACTTAGAGTAGTCCTCTTCAAAAGCTGTACGGTGTCCTGTCTCTGAACTCACACACACACACACACACACACACAGGGTACTGCGTCTCCAGGTCAACATTTAATATTAGTTTCTTTCTCAGTCGCTCTCCTCTCTCCCCCTCTCTCCCCCTCTCTCCTCTCTCCTCCCTCTCTCCCCCTCCTCTCCTCTCTCCCCCTCTCTCCTCTCTCCCCCTCTCTCCCCCCTCCCCGGGTGTTTACACAACACAAAGGGCTTTGTGGAATTGCCTTGGAAAACAATACAGGATTACTGTGTGCTTGACAGGAAGCAGACTTAATGCGGTACACAGTGGTCCTAGACAGGCAGGCACTCAAAGCGTTGTGAGTCTCTAGTTAATGTCTGACGGGCAAACACTTCTTTCTCTGTTCATAACTCTGACTTTCAAACCGAACAGCGTCAGATTACATTTTACATTTAGTCATTTAGCAGACGCTCTTATCCAGAGCGACTTACAGTAAGTACAGGGACATTCCCCCCGAAGCAAGTAGGGTGAAGTGCCTTACCCAAGGACAACGTCATTTGGCACGGGCGGGAATCGAACTGGCAACCTTCAGATTACTAGCCCGACTCCCTCACCGCTCAGCCACCTGACTCACAGAGGCAGGACGTCGAAAAAGGGTTTAGTCATTTCAGTGGCGACGCCTGCAAAGCTGCTGAACACATTAACAGTGACTAGGTCTAAAGGAACCAGTGACAAACCCACCGAGAAATTTCGCCCGTTAGTTTGATGAACGATCACGTTTAACGTTCGCCTCGGAAGACGGAAGGGCCGCAGCGATGACTTTGCGAATCTACGCATCTTTTGATGACTGTCCATCAAATCAACCAAAAACCCATTTGAAAATCATTAAAAAGTCTCACAACTGCCCACTTCCCCCCCCTCCCCCCCCCCCCCCCCCCCCCCCCCCCCCCCCCCTCCGTCAAGTAATCATGACATTTCTTTACGCAGGCCTGTTGTTTAGATAGAGGTTTAATGGCCTGCCATAGGAGCTCCATAATGTAGGTTAATGACAGCGGTCTCGGCTGCAGCCCCCAGACACACAACACTGAGGAAACCTCCCACGACCCTCTAATTTATCAGCATAATCAGGCAGATTTATCACGGCCCCGTTGGTCTCTGCAGGAGACGGGCGCTGCAGGCGGGGGTCTAATGGCAGACGGGGAACGAGCCATCGAGCCGCAGACACGCTCCTCACCCCTGACCCGTCTCTGAACTGAGCGAGGCTTCATGGGAACATGGAGGAAGCCGGGGCTTTGAGCGATCGCCGCTTCACGACGACTCGAGTCTGGAAGAGTCGTCGTCATCCCCCCCCGGAAGGACAGAAGGTGGAACACACAGGGAGACTGCTGCGTTTTTTATTTTATGAAACTAAAACATTGGCTTTGAAGAGGAGATCGAGCTCCCACACACATGTACAATCCTGTGAAACATAGAAGAGATCTTCAAGCCTGCTGTGAAGCTCTTTGTTGCGTAAGCGTTGCGTAAAATATAAATAATAAAAAAAAGATCTTGGTGGGCGAACATGAATGCAACGTTTCATGTATATTTGATTGACGCACCGTTTAACTGTAAACAATAGCCATGTTTAAAAACACTGAAGTCCAGTAGATTGCGGTTCTCCATATCCCCTCTCTTTCTTTCTCTGTGGTCGATTCCGAGGGCAGAGAGTCCAATCCCAGATCGTCCCCAATCTGTCTTCCAGACGGCTCCACTCTCTCTCTCTCACTCTCTCACTCTCCCTCTCTCTCCGTTCCTCTCTCTCTCCCTTCCTCTCTCTCCCTTCCTCTCCCTCTCCCTCTCTCTCCCTTCATCTCCCTCTCTCTCTCTCACTGTCACACTCACTCCCTCTCTCTCCCTCTCTCTCCGTCCCTCTCTCTCTCTCCGTTCCTCTCTCTCCCTCTCTCTCTCTCTCTCTCTCTCTCACTCTCCCTCTCTCTCTCTCCGTTCCTCTCTCTCTCTCTCTCTCTCTCTCACACTCTCCCTCTCTCTCCCTCCCTCTCTCTCCCTAGTGTTCCAATAATGAATGCCCACTTTCCAAAAATATGGTAGCTTGGTTTTCTCAACACTTCGAGAAATACTGTACCGATAGATGTACCGATGCAGAGAGCAGCAAGCAGCCATCTTTACTCCACCCGTTGAGGGTTTAAAATGCTTTGATAGAGCACCGTTTTTAGAGCTTCTTTTTCTTGTTTAAAAGTTTTCCGGCTGCAACTTGCATGCTTAATTTAGTTTGGGGAATTACATTATAAAAATGCCAAAGATTACAAAATATCAATTTAGCACATTCTGGTAGCATACATATTTACTACAAATTTAACACATTCTTTCTCATTCTCTCTCAATTAACTTTCAACCACTCATAGAACTGCATTTTACTGGGGCAATGACTCAGAAAGCAAATGTTAAGCCCAAAAGTATAACAGATTTGAAAATGCATCCTGTGCTCTTCTGTAAATCTGGACTCCCTGGAACATGACACCAAAGCTCTTCTCTTTCAGCTTAGCAAAGTCGTCCTGATTCCCATTACAATACAAACTGTTGTTTTTCCTCAGTCGTTTGAGGCTTCTAGCATTGTAAGCCCTTAAGCTGTCTTGCCTACCGATACATTCATCTCATTAACATGCGTGTGTAATTACTTCAAATAACAGACATGCAAATTCTATTTACCGTAGAAGACATCCAAAAATGTAGTCCCCAATGAAAATGGCCAATTAAAGTCTTCCACTTATATAATATTGTTTTATTGGTATAATAATAATAACTACAGTCAAGTCCTTTGTACCCAGTCATGAGTGTCAACTCCTCAACTTCACCGTTTTCAGCCTGCTGTCTGTAATTTACAAAATATACACACATTACAGCGCTGCGAAGACAGTTCAAAGCAGGGAGAAAAAAAACTGCTTTGATCAGCTGTGATATGGATCTTTCAACGGGACAGACACCAAAAATGTCTGCTTCAAAGATCCGCTCGTTTGACACGGTAATGTTGTCGGTGTTCGTGTGTCTCGGAGGACACTGGTAGACTGTCGCGGCAGCTCTGGATCCAGCGTGTCTTACATCAGCGAATACACTTCAACAAGGAGGAATACACACACACACACACACACACAGACACACACTCTCCCTGTGGGGAGAAAACACCCTGGGTGTCTTGACAGGGTGGAAATTAAGCCATGTCAAAAGTGCAGAGCTTGACTGGGCTGAAATTAAAGGAGAGAGAGAGAGAGAAAGGGAAAGAGAGTTAAATGCAAACATGCAGTGGATGGAAATAGTCAAATTTATCGTGACAATGTATTAAGATCACGTAAAGAGAACATGCTGGGCGTTGAGGACTTCAAAGAAGATTGTACTTTGAGCCTTTTGTGAAGTTTATTGTACAGTGCTATTCAGTTGCAGCATGATCCTCTTTAAATATGTCTTTATTGTAGAAAATTTTTCTATTTGTTGGCAAAGATTGTTGTCATTCTTACAAATAATAAAATAAGCTTAGCACAAGTTAATCCGCCCAAATGCTATAAAATCTAAACAAATCTACAACAATCAAGACGTGTCATGTTTGGATATTGTAGTGGTTTAACTGGGTCTTGTCAGTCTCACAGTAATCACAATTCTGTGCACCCCACCCATGGCTCCATCCCCGTACCACCGTCATGTCATGTATCTCATGTATGAGTCAGGTGGCTGAGTGGATAGAGAATCGGACTAGTAATACGAAGGTCGCTGGTTCGATTCCCGCCCGTGCAGAATGATGTTGTGTCCTTGGGCAAGGCACTTCACCCTACTTGCCTCGGGGGGGAATGTCCCTGTACTTCCTGTAAGTCGCTCTGGATAAGAGCGTCTGCTAAATGTAAATGTAAATGTAGCTCTCTATGATGAACTCCCAGGTATTTCCATCAGGCAAAAAAGCACTTGGTCGTCCATAACTGCTGCAAACACCTTGAATCTCTGATGTGTGTGTACGGTATCAGAGACAGACTCCGTAACACTGTGAGAGAGACTGTAGCACAGGCACCAGATACCTGCGTGCCAGCACTTACCTAATTGCAGCGTCTGTGTCTTAATTTCCGCCTGTAATCAGCTAGTGGAATAACTTCCCCCTCATTACCTGATGTGCCCAGTGTCACAATACTGGTTCCCACGGCAGCCCGGCTCTGCTAACTCCAAAAAAAAGACATTTAAATTAATTTCGACTTCAACAGTAGCCTAAGAAAAGCCCAGTGTAAAAATAAGATAAGGAGGAGAGAGGTAAAGAGGAGGGAATATAATCAAAATGGCTGCTTCATATGAAGCTGACAGAGAAGTGTGTTGTTTTTGTTTCAGGTTAAGATGCCTGTACGCAGCTATTGCCTTTTCATATGTTTACATTTACATTTTACATTTATTCATTTAGCAGACGCTCTTATCCAGAGCGACTTACAGTAAGTACAGGGACATTCCCCCCGAGGCAAGTAGGGTGAAGTGCCTTGCCCAAGGACACAACGTCATGTGGCACGGCCTGGGAATCGAACTGGCAACCTTCAGATTACTAGCCCGCTTCCCTAACCGCTCAGCCACCCGACTCCCTAATATGTTCTGTCGTATTAAGTCATTCATGTCCGTGTTCCTACTGTCACCTATTGTGTTCTTAATGACAGTACTTTTCTTCCTAGCCAATGTAGAGCGGCCTTCTACACTAGAAAAAAAAAAAACGTCACAAAAAAAGCTATCAATACTATGAGTATAGTCACAAAGAGACAATTTCATTCTTGAGATTTAAATATAGATTTCTCTAAAGAAGTGAGTCTTTTTCTGAACAACTGAAAGACTCTCATGACACTTCCCCTAAAAATGTTTCATCTGAGATACGACTCCAATGAAAGATACGCTCGCACTGGTCTCAATAGAGACAATCTGTGGACCAATTGAAATCCTCAGATGAAGAGAGTCTCTCTGAGCATGCCCTCTGCGCACATGACAAGCGTGTTGCCGAGGGCAATTAATCCGCCTTAGCAACAAGTGCCACACGAGCGACTCATCTCTGTCCATCTCGCCCGTCGCCAACGCAACGCCCACGGAAGTTTAGCAAACACGTATGACGTATCGCTTGACACGTCAATAGCTGTCATTTTTGAGAACACAAAACCGAAAAACACTTTTGTTGGCGGAAGCAGTCCTGTGTGTTCACAAACCCCTTATCCCCCTCTTCTCTCCCCACAGTGATTATCTTGGTACACAATTATAGAGAACATTCCCGTCTCCTGGCACGGCTGAGCCTGGCCGTTAAAGGAATCTAACAATAAAAACAATTTTACAAACTGACTACCCACGGGAGGTCCTACAAAGGACGAGTTGGAAATGCTCCCATGAATATTTCAAAAGACCTGTTTCACACAAAACACCAGTAACCTTTCAAGACACAACTGGGCACTTAAAACCCAACTTTAACCATTCGCCAATCTCCCTACATTCATCCACTGTCCCTCAACCCACTTCTTCACAAAAACGGATATTTGCAATTCAGAGTTGCACAGTGGAGAAACGACAACAGCTGTTGGCCTTCCTCCCGTGGTCAGACCCCACCGCAGGAACAACCACCTGCGCAGAACTTTGAGTTCGGAATCTTATGCAATGTTGTCTCTCATGCCTCCGTCCAACGATTTGGGTAACTAGTTGAAGACAGGTGTTAATTAGCCCTGGTGAGGAGGGATGGGCTTGGGCCTGATCCTTCCTCGTGAGGCTCCAGGGGGTCGTGAGGCTCCAGGGGTTCGTGAGGCTCCAGGAGGGAGTGAGGCTCCAGGAGGGAGTGAGGCTCCAGGAGGGAGTGAGGCTCCAGGAGGTAGTGAGGCTCCAGGAGGGAGTGAGGCTCCAGGAGGGAGTGAGGCTCCAGGGGTTCGTGAGGCTCCAGGGGCTCGTGAGGCTCCAGGGGTTCGTGAGGCTCCAGGGGTTCGTGAGGCTCCAGGGGGTCGTGAGGCTCCAGGGGTTCGTGAGGCTCCAGGGGCTGCTCAGCTTGGATCTTGCCTGCAGACCTCCGCACGCCACAGCCCTTGTCCTTCCCAATTAGGATGTTTACATTTAGTCATTTAGCAGACGCTCTTATCCAGAGCGACTTACAGTAAGTACAGGGACATTCCCCCCCGAGGCAAGTAGGGTGAAGTGCCTTGCCCAAGGACACAACGTCATTTGGCACAGCCGGGGGAATCGAACCGGTAACCTTCAGATTACTAGCCCGACTCCCTCACCGCTCAGCCACCTGACTCCCTACATGTTAAAACAGATCCGCGAAAGATCCGCCGCGAGGTCTTCCTTCTCCGCGTCCCAATCAGGTGTGTGCGACTGGGGACGCCGACAAAGACGGAAAGGGGCGGAGATGTTTCTGGGAACATTTCTCTTTCAGCTGTCCAATGGGAGGCGTTTGGCTCGAGGTGAGACAGACACGGAATGCAAAAAGATACTGTCTGATAAGTTGATATGGGAGTCAGGTGGCTGAGTGGTTAGGGAAGCGGGCTAGTAATCTGAAGGTTGCCAGTTCGATTCCCAGGCCGTGCCACATGACGTTGTGTCCTTGGGCAAGGCACTTCACCCTACTTGCCTCGGGGAGAATGTCCCTGTACTTACTGTAAGTCGCTCTGGATAAGAGCGTCTGCTAAATGACTAAAATAAAAATATAAAAGTTGGAATTCAAAGAAGATATTCTTTTGCTCTGGATTTTGGTGACATTTGAATTTGTATTTCAAAAACTGTATCGAGTGAAGTTCAGCCTCATTGGTTGGTTGCCTCTCTACACCCAAATCAACAATTCAAGTGATCTGAAGCCCGGTGACACTTCAGTGTGTTATCTTACGTCTTATCAAGGTTATCTTATCGAGGGAGAGAACTGGCAAGCCTTGATAAGTATGTCAGTATTCTTCATTTCCTTTCCAGCTGAGAAATGTCAGGTGGGAGTCAGGTGGTTGAGCGGTGAGAGAGTCGGGCTAGTGATCTGAAGGTCGCCAGTTCGATTCCCCGGCCGTGCCAAATGATGTTGTGTCCTTGGGCAAGGCACTTCACCCTACTTGCCTCGGGGGGAATGTCCCTGTACTTACTGTAAGTCGCTCTGGATAAGAGCGTCTGCTAAATGACTAAATGTAGAACGTACATTAAGGCTCCCAGACAGCAGAGTGACAGAGTTGACTGGGACCATTTCAAAAGGATTCAAGCAGGGTGTAATCCTCTAGATAGACCTTATGTTTGCACATTCAAAGACCATGCAGCTTGTGATTACATGCAACCTAGTGGTGCCCCCTGAGGGGTTGTCAGTTGTTCATTGTTTCTTCACCTGTATGCAATTCCAATAGGTGGGTAGATCCTCTTACTTAATTATCGTCTCAGCAGGTCATTATGAAAATGTGATGTAAACATGAAAAGTGCTTTCCTTGCGTATTTCCACTCATTATAACAATCCTAGACTGTGTAATGTATGAAAAAGTGCAGCTTCAATTTGTATCCTGCGCTGAAGCTGTATAATATTATTCGCCTAAGGTTCATCAAGTTAGAATGCATAGTTGATTCATTCATTCATTCACGAATTGCTACGAAACACCACATGCATGAAATTTACGTAAACCGACATCATGTTCCTCAATGTACAATTGTTCCCACACGTTCTGTCGCCCCCCAATTGTTTTGTATATGAGGTTAAATAGGGGCCTTTGCATGTTTTGTAAACAGCGTGTAAACGGAGGATTGTAGAATAATAATGGTACAATTTGCACACAGCATGAACCTTTGCTGACTGGAAATTTACATTTAGTCATTTAGCAGACGCTCTTATCCAGAGCGACTTACAGTAAGTACAGGGACATTCCCCCCGAGGCAAGTAGGGTGAAGTGCCTTGCCCAAGGACACAACGTCATTTAGCACGGCCAGGAATCGAACTGGCAACCTTCAGATTACTAGCCCAATTCCCTAACCGCTCAGCCACCTGACTCCCAGCATGTGTGGAAATGCTTGACTTGAACCTCTGGTCTGATGCAGCAGTGAAGGAGAGGAACCGAAGCGAACCGTCAATAATTCTACTTCAGCATGCTCCCGTTAAGAGATATTACGGTAAAATAAGATTAATGTTGTTCAGCAACCATGGTATTTAGTCCTGCACACATGCTGACAGGCTAGTTTAAAATATCTTTCCCATGTCACGGTGTAATAAGACCACTTTTGGCATATATGTTTGCATATTTCTCACATGTTGCATAATTTTAACTGTGGATATAGAGGAATCCCATGGGGCAGGACCAACATATTTGATGAGCTCCACAGTGTTCCATTTTCCTGTGAGATGAAGGGACTGTTCACACATGGTAAACGTTTGGCTATATTAAGCAGAGCAAAAGCAGCTTTTGATTCACAAAGGCAGAGAGGGAGGAGGAGACTGGCAGATAGGGAGGCCAGGAAGAAAGAGAGAAGAGAGGGGGGGGGGGGGGTGAGAGACAGGGAAAATCTATCAGACACGTCACTCAAGAGACAAAAAAAAACAACCACAGACGGGTTTATTCCCAGAGACGGAGAAAGGAGAGGAACACTAGGAGGAGAGGAACCCAGAGAGCGGTTAAACTGTGAGGGGGTCGATGGCTGGAGATGGGTTTGAAAGAATGCTTTTCAAATAAAAAGGAAAAACCGGACAGTTTAAGGAGACGGGAGATGCATTGACGGTTAAAAGGGTTGCCAAGACGACTCTGAGAGTTACAAACAGGAAGCACACAACCAAAGGATGATAGAAATGTCTATAAAATGCTAGTTGGAATATAATTAGATGGGCATATAATTAGACTGCTTCCTTCCATCTCAGATGTGGAACACTGTCTTAGATCTGACCTACTCGCATCTTCTGATGATTGCTGAATTGAATAGCCACGACACAGACACTGATTAAATATATATATATATGTATATTTTATATCAATCTCTAAGAAGAAGCAATTATGCTGAAATGCACTTCTAAACCCAAATCATCTCCATGCGTCGCCACCTCCTTGGAAATGTTAAGTGCATGGCGAGGCAGGCTTTCTATAGCGGAAATTGAAAGTCACGCTGATGCGGCTCAAGGGCTGAATGGTTCTTCATCGAGGACCGGAAAAGTTTGCCTCCACCGCTATCGTGCAGATTCTTGCTGCGACGTAGGTAAAACCCCGGCCGAGGCATTCACAACTTCGCCACTCTAAATGTCAATCATAGAGAGGACGAGTGGTCGACACGGAAATGAAGAATTCTCTGTGGAAATCACGAGGTAATGCTCAGCAGTAGGTCGAAGACAGAACTGGTTTCTTTTCAATGCCTCATAGCAACTTCATCCATTTAAAATCTAACACGCTGCTCTCTCCCTCTCTCCCCTCTCTCCCTCTCTCCCTCTCTCCCTCTCTCCCTCTCCCTCTCCCTCCTCTCCCTCCTCTCCCTCTCTCCCTCTCTCCCTCTCCCTCCTCTCCCTCCTCTCCCTCTCTCCCTCTCTCCCCTCTCTCCCTCTCTCCCTCTCTCCCCTCTCTCCCTCTCCCCCCTCTCCCTCTCTCCCTCTCTCCCTCTCTCCCCTCTCTCCCTCTCTCCCTCTCTCCCCTCTCTCCCCTCTCCCCCTCTCTCCCCTCTCTCCCTCTCTCCCTCTCTCCCTCTCTCCCCTCTCTCCCCTCTCTCCCTCTCTCCCCTCTCTCCCTCTCTCCCTCTCTCCCCTCTCTCCCCTCTCTCCCCTCTCTCCCTCTCTCCCCTCTCTCCCTCTCTCCCTCTCTCCCCTCTCTCCCTCTCTCCCCTCGCTCCCTCCCTTTGTGGTGTCGAGTACTGACCTGAAGATGAAAATGACACGGATGCCAATCTATCATTATTCTTCCCTCCCTCTCGTATTAAAGAGTGCTGAGCCAGGGAAAGAACAAGCCCCATCCATCTTCACTGCTCCTATCAGTCACGTGCACCTGACAAAGTGTCTCTGTACACGAGGCTCTCTTACTTACCAAACCCTTGCTAAGGCTGTTGCAGGATCCAATCTCTTTTATTAACCATGTTAGGACCTATACTAACAAAGATGACATGCAAGTAGCCTATAGTGTGTTATATATTGAATTATATAACATGATGAAAAAAAATGTTTTAGATCTAGGCTATATGAATCGTTTTAATTGGCACCATGGAAACTTTAACACAGGCAGTGCTCAGCTGATGAATCCCATATGGAGGAAGTCAGTATATTCTTTCAGCTCAGTCTCCAAAGTTGGAATAAATCTCTCATTATTCTAATACCATATAGGCGAGTCTCAGCGACAGATCCGAACGCAAAGCAGATGTTAGCCACTCCGATAAGCTTGAATAACCGTTAATCTCTCTCCGTTCATGCAGCTTAAATCATGTTATTTCAAATAATGTTTCGTGGTGATCTTTTCTAAGTATTGAGCATGTTCTATCTCCTCTGTGTGTTTGTGTGTGTCTGTGTGTGTGTGTGTGTGTCTGTGTGTGTGTGTGTCTGTGTGTGTGTTTGTGTGTGTGTGTGTGTGTGTCTGTGTGTGTGTGTGTGTGTCTGTGTGTGTGTGTGTCTGTGTGTGTGTTTGTGTGTGTGTGTGTGTGTGTCTGTGTGTGTGTTTGTGTGTGTCTGTGTGTGTGTGTGTGTGTGTGTATGTGTGTGTGTGTGTGTGTGTGTCTGTGTGTGTGTTTGTGTGTGTGTGTGTGTGTGTCTGTGTGTGTGTTTGTGTGTGTCTGTGTGTGTGTGTGTGTGTGTGTGTGTGTGTGTGTGTGTGTGTGTATGGCTCGAGCCCAGCTTGTCAGTTAGGTTAGAGAGTGTTGCCTCAGCGACGTGTAGACAAACAACACAACCTGCAGCACCTGGTCAGCTGCTTGGCTGAACTGCCCGGAGCGACCGTGTTAACAGAACCGCGGGGCAGCCGTGGACCGTGTCAAGACCCCAGCACAGCCGCCCACACCCCTTGTAGGCCTACCGACTTAGCCTACTCAGGCACAAATCGGAATCCCAAAGCCGACGTATGATCCTGAATGATCCTGCGAGCATGTAGCTATCTGATGTTAATTTGGACCTGATGTTAATTTCCTCCAGGATCACAATGACTCGTATTGAGAGACTTGTTGCTCCTGTTGGTTAGTTGTGACGGTTTTAAATTCTTGTACTCGCTGTGAAATATTTTACTGTTGATTGTTGTTTTGTCTTCTTCTTTACAGGTACACTCGTGCACTTTTTTGAGTTTCATGTTGTTTAATTGTAACTTGTTTAACTGCATGCTCTTATGGTTCTTCCCTTTGGCACTTATTTGGTTTTTCACAATGTATGCTTCATGTTTTGGCTGCTTGCAATGTTTGGGGCTATCTCGTTGTTATGATCAGTGACCTATGCTCTTTTGTAATGCTCTCTCTTGGAAGTCGCTTTGGATAAAAGTAAATGTAATGTAAATCTGTTGAAGGCACCGCAACGGAGATGTGGCTTGTGTCGCACACCAGAACCAACGATGACAGGATCGTGTGATGCTCGCAGGTGTGGCTCGGGGGTAACGGGAGGCTGTTAAGCGTAACGTTGTGATTGTAGCACAGCGACGGTCTGTTGAGCGCGTGACAAATCCACCTCACTACTTAACCACAGGCTGCTCAAGATAGCTACCCGTTTCGTGTGGGTGTTTGTCAGAAGCCTAAGTTTTAATATAGGCCTTTGGTGCAAATGTGCGTCCGTACAACAACCAATGATAGTTGACGAAAGACAGCAACATTCTAGAGCTACATTCTGTAGGCCTATTTAGCTGTATAGAGCCTGCTGGAGAGAGGTTTGCTGCTGGATTAGCGATGCTTGACCACGTCCACATATTCTGCTGTGTAAGACTTGACTGTGGGTGCACAGGGCTATTCGAAATTATGAAAAAGCCCCTTTAGATTTCTGTATGCGCCCTTCGAAAAGGAGACCGGGATTACCGAAGACCGTCGTCTGCCTGACGAGGCGGTAGAACGTCCTGTCACCGTCGTTGCCGCTATGTGCCGAAGGCTGAAAGCGGTCTCACTGTCTGCTACGATTTCCTCCGCTCTGCCTCCGCACGGCTGTCGGACGGGACCAGCTTTCACAGTCCTTTCAGGCGGTACAGAGTGACAGGGCCAAGAACGGAGAACGGCTAACAATAATGTACAGCGCGAAGTTGACAGTTGGAGTGGACCTGGGTTCTGGTGGGGTGCAAAAGGACTTTTCACAAAGGAAGTTTATGTAAGTATTGAAAATTGAATGACACTGGGTATTGAAAGTACGTGAGAAACGAGTAGGCCTATTATTAAAATAAAATTGGCTTCCGAATGGAAAGTTTCCATCCCTATTTTTTCGCATGTTATTAGCAAGCAATTGTGAACCAAATGTGCCCAATCAATGCCTGCAAATACACGTCTTGAATCACACTACAATTAACGCTAAATTAGCAGTTGTGAAAAATCCTCAGATTCCTAGTGTGAACGAAGAGCGACTCATTGTGAATCATTTGTGACTGCGTCTTCCTTTTCAACGGTCCTTAATGACGGGAGGGAAGAAGGAGAAAGACAAGCTGTGCAGCAGCCTTTGTGAAGTTCTGAGGAGAAAGTTTGACGCCGTACAATTAAGGAAAGAAAATTGGGACGAGGGAGAGAGAGATAAGGTGAGAAAGAGAGAGAGGGAAAGAGAGAGGGGATGAGACCTGAGACTGCACTGGCCTTCTTTAACCTCTGTGGGAACATTTTAATGCAATAAATGGAGCACCGAAGTTGCCCCCTTTCCCTAAATGAGAATATAAACAAATGATGGATCGCGATAATCTGAGCAGGCAGCAGAGCACGTCGAAAGCCCCTACCTCCAAGCAGACATGTTCAAACACCAGGAGCAGCAAATAGATGAGGAGGGGAGCCAAATTGAACGTTAAAAATAGCTCCTCTTCCAGACAGGGCCTAGCATTAGCATTGGGGGTGGTGGCGTTCCAGACGCCACAGCTCGGCAGAACTGTGCTGCATGGAGACATTACATTTTAGTCATTTTAGCAGACGCTCTTATCCAGAGCGACTTACAGTAAGTACAGGGACATTCCCCCCCCCCCGAGGCAAGTAGGGTGAAGTGCCTTGCCCAAGGACACAACGTCATTTTTCACGGACGGGAATCGAACCGGCAACCTTCTGATTAATAGGCCGATTCTCTAACCGCTCAGCCATTTGACCCTTTCAGAGCCCAGAGGCTCAGTGTGTCCTCCCTGGACCCCCCGCGCCGGCGTCCTGAGGTTTCATCCTCCCCCGTCAGATCGTCCTACCGGGATCGCCGCGCACGTGCACACCGACGTCGCGTTATTTTCATCACGCTGTAAAATCATCCTACCTGTTTATTGTAGACTGGTAGGACAATCCGATGAGGTATTTTGCACTGTAAAAACATACTACCAGGACTTTACGATGTGATATGATGGATCGATATAGATATATCCATAGATACAGACATCATTTTGCGCGGCGGTAGGAAAATCTGCCAAGGTAGGACGAATGGACAGAACAACGGCTCACTCACCTTGGGAAGACCTGGCGAGGTGTTTTCGGTGACTGCAGACTGTTTAAGCCAGGTCAGCTGCCAAATAATGTCCTGACCTGAACAAGCAGGACTCAGCAGTGACAGGACAGCAGCCATTGTTTTGGCAGTTTGTCATCGTGTTTTCTGAAGGGCAGATGGAAATGGGTTTGCAAAAAGACAAAAATCCTTTTATCATCAATGTCAATATTAATATTAATCACCCGGAGAGCTCGACTGTGTGAACACAAAACTCAGCCCTGAGCTGAACCCAGAGTGTATACACACGCAAACCATGTAGGACTACACACACAATCACACACACCTACACAAACAAACAGACTCACAAAGCAATCTGGGTCACAAGGCAACCATAACTCGGTGCAGAGATGAAGGTCGTTTGATGCCTAAAACTGTAATTATCGTGAAACAAATTTCGTCCCGGAAACATAGCCCTGCTCTCTTCTCTCAAACTGTCTGAACAGTTGAAAACAACACACCCTATCCCTGCAGGATAAACCATGCGCAGGACCTTTGACATCCTCTGCTCGAATCCAGCTATCAACAGTATTGATTTGAGCTTGGTGTATAAACTGCATACAGGCAGGTTTTAACACAATTATTTCACGGCTGTCTTATAAAACAGTTAATCACTAGTCAGTGGATGTAGGGTCAAACAGCTATGGATTGTTTATTGAGATCTGTTTCTAAATATGTTGAAGAAGGCCGTGTGAAGCATTAACAACCTGCACAGAGTCAGGGAAGGGATCACAGTGCTTTAGTTTTACCCCGTAAGCCCTGTTTTGCGTTAGAAATGTTGTTATTGGCTTAGACGTTGTCCACACATTAGAGCCTGTTTTGTCGTATTAGCGTTCCTCAGCTAAACTACCAGCCGCGTGAACAGTACAGCTACACTGTGTGTTTGGCTGTGTAGACTGTGTGTACAAGTGAGCGAGGTTCCTGTTTTCAGCTCTGTGTGTCGGTGGAGTGTGTGTGTGTGTCGGTGCAGTGTGTGAGTGTGTGTGTGTCGGTGGAGTGTGTGTGTGTCGGTGCAGTGTGTGTGTGTGTGTGTGTCGGTGGAGTGTGTGTGTGAGTGTGTGTGTGTGAGAGAGTGTGTGTGTGTGTGTGTGTGAGTCACATGTTCCAGGTCAGACAGGGAAGAAAATGAAGGAAAGTATAGAGAACAACTCCAGAAGAATATACATCTAGATATCCAGAAGGGAAAACTGATCTCACCCCCCCCCATAACCCCCCCCCCCCTCTCACCCCCTCACACACCTCCTCCACTCATCATGGACTGGACCACAGTGGTGTGCCAGGATTAGAATGGGGAGTTAAGCAGAATCATGCACTGCTCAAATAATATATGCATGTGATTAGCCCTTGGCGGTTGCCGTGGTGAGCGGACAGGGAGGCAGTATTATCTCCAAAAGTTCTCTGGCAGATGGCAGGAAGTCAGGCCTGCGTGGGAGACTGGGAGCAGGGGAGCGAGAGAGAGAAGGAGGGAGAGAGAGAGAGAGAGAAGGAGGGAGAGAGAGAGAGAGATGGAGGGAGAGAGAGAGAGAAGGAGGGAGAGAGAGATGGAGGGAGAGAGATTGAGGGAGAGAGAGAGAGAAGGAGGGAGAGAGAGAGAGAAGGAGGGAGAGAGGGATGCATAATCATGATCTGCCTCTCCCAATTCATCCCCTCTGCCTCTCTCCTCATCCCCTCTGCCTCTCTCCTCATCCCCTCTGCCTCTCTCCTCATCCCCTCTGCCTCTCTCCTCATCCCCTCTGCCTCTCTCCTCATCCCGTCTTTATCTCCCTCCTTATCCACTCTGCCTCTCCTTCTTCATCCCCTGTTCTTCTCCCTCCTCCCCCTCTCAGTCCTCCCCTCTGCCTTCCCCTCCTCAGAAGATCCATCAGACAGTTGAAATCAAATCGGCTCTAACGTGTCACGATAGGATGCGAATCGGCCGAGACCATCCGTTCAGTGGACAAACGGAGGGCTACTCAATATTCGGACCGGGTCACTTCAGAGGATGACTCAGCAGAAAAGAAGAGAGATGCCCTCGTGTTGGGCTGTCTCTTCTACAGTCCTACACACAAACAACCGCTTCACAAAGAACCCAGCCCTTCCTCGCACCGCAGAGAAGGTAGTGAAAACACAGCTCGACGCCGCAGGGACGTCTTCAAAATACAGCTGGAGCCCCGAGCAAAGTGTTCTATTTAGTAATGAATCAGAATCAGAATCAGAAGTGTTCTATTTAGTAATGAATCAGAATCAGAATCAGAAAGTGTTCTATTTAGTAATGAATCAGAATCAGAATCAGAAGTGTTCTATTTAGTAATGAATCAGAATCAGAATCAGAAAGTGTTCTATTTAGTAATGAATCAGAATCAGAATCAGAAGTGTTCTATTTAGTAATGAATCAGAATCAGAATCAGAGTGTTCTATTTAGTAATGAATCAGAATCAGAATCAGAAAGTGTTCTATTTAGTAATGAATCAGAATCAGAATCAGAAAGTGTTCTATTTAGTAATGAATCAGAATCAGAATCAGAAAGTGTTCTATTTAGTAATGAATCAGAATCAGAATCAGAAAGTGTTCTATTTAGTAATGAATCAGAATCAGAATCAGAAGTGTTCTATTTAGTAATGAATCAGAATCAGAATCAGAAAGTGTTCTATTTAGTAATGAATCAGAATCAGAATCAGAAGTGTTCTATTTAGTAATGAATCAGAATCAGAATCAGAAGTGTTCTATTTAGTAATGAATCAGAATCAGAAAGTGTTCTATTTAATGAATCAGAATCAGAATCAGAAAGTGTTCTATTTAGTAATGAATCAGAATCAGAAAGTGTTCTATTTAATGAATCAGAATCAGAATCAGAAAGTGTTCTATTTAGTAATGAATCAGAATCAGAAAGTGTTCTATTTAATGAATCAGAATGAGAATCAGAAAGTGTTGTATTTAATGCCCTCTGTCCTTCACATCCAGCCAGCATCACTTGGTTACTGCGAGTCATAACATAGTGCGGGGGAAACTGAAGGTCTGTGTGACGGATGCCTGCAGCGTCTCACCCCCCAAATGTCCATCAGACGAGCCGCAGGGACTTCCATCGCAGCCAGCGCCGCCCTTCTGGAGTGGATGTCTTATTAAAGATGTCATAAAACGCAATTTAAATATACGATTAAGTCTTCATGCAAGTTTGAAGGAATGCTATCCCGGTAGGGATGAACTGCTTTTTTTCTCTCCCCTTGGCAAGCTGCCATCCATAATGTATGTGTATGTTTAATGTATGTAGATACGTTTTCCTGTATCTCTGGGTCGTTGAAAACCCTCTGCGAAAAAATTCCTTCAGTCTTCATTCGTGTTACTGTTGCTGACATTTGGACTGTCTTGTGTACGGTATCTCTCATCCTCACTCACACATGCTCTCTCTCTCTGTATCCCTCCTGCGTGACACTGCCTCCCCTTCCCCATCCACACGCCACACACACATACACACAAACACACATACAAACACACACAGAGACACACGCACACAGAGACACACACACACACACATACAGACACACACGCACAGAGACACACACACATACAGACACACACACACAGAGACACACGCACAGAGACACACACACACACATACAGAGACACACGCACAGAGACACGCACACATACAGACACACACAGACACACACACACACACACTCCTGCTTATGCTGCTGTCATCGTCGATGTTGTTGTTCAGTCTTCCTACTCGGCCACTTCCTGGTGCCGTCTGCCGGACGCCAGAGAGGACGCTGAGGCTCCTGAACGAGGACGAGGCTCCCCTCTCTCCCCTCTCTCCCTACGCCCTCCTCACGCTCCGCTGCCCGCTCGCCCCGCTCGCCCGCAGCGACGGCAAGGAGAGGGGAAGGTGCTGCTTGACAGACGCACACACACTCGTTTTCCCACGCATGCGCACATCGCCACGTGCACAGACTCACACACTACCTTGGCTGTACATTTTGTGCTCTCGTCTACGCCCCCGCACGTGACCACACGTGACCTCTGCTAGAAAGTTTTGCATGCGTGTTGCATGTTTTGCATGCGTGTTGCTTTGATTAGGTGGAAAGACTAGTAGCTTGTAGATGTGTAATCTGGATAAGAATCTAGCCACAGCTGCTAAATGTAATCTGTTCCAGAGGAACCTGTAAATCATGCAAAGAAGTATTGGGCAGATAGTCTACTGTACAAGTGAGCTTGCGATTGCAAAGCAAATTCCTACCACAGCTTGATGTTTATGATTCTGAGTCACTGTTCAAAGCATGTCTCTTCCAGATCGTCGGAAGTCTGTTTGAAACCGCACTCCCGTCACAGACACCAGACGAACTCCCAGAACATCTGATCGGGAGAAACATTCGTCAACAAGTTAGCAGATCGTCGTTTCCCCTCACAGCAGGTGGCCTTTGAAATGTGACAACATGGTGAAACTCGATCAAGCAAGTAGGAGTATGTTACCGACATTGTCCGCAGTGAATCCATCTGTGTTGGGCTTATAAAAACCCCATTACCCTGACTGTTTTGTTTGGCCCATGTGGATACCTCCATCAATTTAGTCCCGAAGCCACACAAACAATGTCTCACTTTCGTTGACGTATCTTTTGGAACCAAAGTGACAGTAGAATTTCAACGACGAAGAGAGATCCAGTATGAAACTGAAAATGACCGGATCATTAACTGTGAAGACCATACCTGTAATTAGCTGGTTTCAAGTCCAGTCTAGGGGAATGGAGAGTTTGGTAATTAGGTACACTTGGAAGTGGCCAAGTGAGATGAGCGATATGTAAATGAGAGAGTGAGCCAGCCAGCTGAGGAGAGAGAGAGGAGGAAGGGGTGGTGACCTCACGCTGTGGGGGGAAGTGTGGTCTCTGAGAGGGAGACCAGGCCAGGGACATCTTCTCTTCTGCTTCACTGCCTCCTCACTCTGATGTGTGGAAGCTTTCGGCCATCTTCCAGAAGAATCTCTCCCTCTGTCTCTCGTTCTCTCACTCTCTTTTTATCTTACTCTCACTCTCTCTCCTTCTTTCTTTCTCTCTCCCTCTCCCTCTCTCCTCTCCCTCTCCCTCTCCCTCTCCCTCTCCCTCTCCCTCTCCCTCCCCCTCTCCCCCTCCCCTCTCTCCCTCTCCCTCTCCCTCTCCCTCTCCCTCTCCCCCTCCCTCTCCCTCTCCCTCCCCTCCCCTCCTCCCTCTCCCTCTCCCTCTCCCTCTCCCTCTCCCTCCCCTCCCCCTCCCCCTCTCCCTCTCCCTCTCCCTCCCTCTCTCCCTCTCCCTCTCCCTCTCCCTCTCCCTCTCCCTCTCTCTGTGTGTCATGTCTTCCAGCCCTGTAGCAAGCTCTTCTGTCCCTGTCAGTCTCAGTTAGCCTCAGAGATGTTCCAGGTGTTCTGCTCAGCCTCCAGCACCCTCAGTCCCACGCTGCAGCAGTCCGGGCGGGCTCATTTACATCCTGCAGACCCTCCTCAGTCCACAGGGCTCCTCCTGCGTTGCCAGCGTTCACGTCTGCACACCCCCCAGTTATCCCATTCACCCGTCTTACTGTAAACACCTCACCGTTAAAGCGGAGCTGTGATTACTGTAACTGCCCCCTGCGGTGTGTCTGCCCGCACACCAACCCCGTCATGAACAACCTAACCCTAGTCGCTATCCGCTTCGTGGCTTCACCAGAGATGACGATTCTACTCCGACGAACGGTGATTAACTCGTCTGGGTTTTTTTTCTTCCCCGAGTCGTTTCAGCAGCAGGTGAGATGCCTGTCCGTTTATTAGGATTCCGTCTTGCATGCTGAAAGTGTTCTGGGGCAAATGCTGGCAGCTGCTATCCGTGAACAGTAGTGACCTTTCTCAGCGTGGAGAGCCGAGCGCTTCGTCTGCCCTGCTAGCAGTAGGCCGGCTTCTCTCTCCAAGCAGCAGTGATGACCTGCAGTTAACCCTGCAAAAACTGTACATCCGAGACTGTTAATCTTGTTTTTATATTTTAAATCCAGCTGGACTTGTTTGTTTTATAAATGTCTTATCTACTGACTTAATTAAAGTAAATAACACATTATTTCCAGAATTTCTTTCTACACTGGCAGCCAAATATACTTATTTTTTAGCATTCTCCAGGTCATAACTGATATTTTTGCGGGAAAATTTGATAGGGCGTTTTTGCAGTGAAGTGACTATGCATGACTGTAGGACTGATAATGTCATCTGAGCCGGCAGGTAGGTCCCTAAAAGGATTTGCTTTAGACTTAACAACAGTTAGCTGTTTCCTTTACTTTGGTTTGGTTCTCTATTGATTCAACTTTCCCTGCAATTGTATGACTGGACTCATTAAATTCAATTTAAACATGCAAGGTCAATTAATCTATTTTGATATGTCGTAAGGGGTTTCTATAAATCATTTAAAAAAATCACCCCCCTTTAAACCTGATACACAATGTTTCTATGGTTACACATTTCTATGGTGACTAACTATGTACCTCAACAATAACAAAATCCTGTTCCTGCAACCCTGTTATTACATGGTTCTGTTTGTGTGTTAGGATCACAGGGTCTTAGGGTGAGTTCTCAGCATCCAAGATAATCTCATACAGTCGTGACATTTCAAAATATCTTCCGTTTTTTGAACCTGTGTGTGTTCAAGGTATGATGGCCACAGGAAGATGGATGCCGGCATGTCTGGTCCCGTTGTTACAGTTCTCTCAAAGGTCAGCCTGCAAACACACAGTGTGGTCTCATTACGGTTAGCTGTCTTTGGCAACTATGTCTCCAGTCCACCAGTTAAGCCATATTTCATTGCAGAGCAATATAGGTATTACGTTTTTATAGGGTTGAGAGTTCATCTGGAATTGTATTACTGTCCTTGTTGTCAAGATGGGATTTTAGTTCTAATATCAAATTCTTCCTTCTTTTTTGCTCTCTGTTTTTTTTGTCAGGATTTAACAGATACCTGGCTGTGATGGTAAACTTTCATCAAGCAGGAAGCTGTTCAAACTTTCAAAAATCCAAACGTCCCTCCCATTTGCAGTATTTTTTTTTATCCCTTGTTGTCTTCACGTTGGAAAATATTAAAGCGTCTTCTCTTCTCCCTGGGGTGAATTTGCGAAACCATCCGTAAAATGAGAAGGCAAGCACAAAGAAGCACAGCCCCCCCCAAAAAAAAGAAAGGAAAAAAAAAATCAATAAATAAATGCTTCAAAGAGGACACCTGGGAGAGGAGAAAAAGCTGAAAACACGTCCAAAAAAGTCAGAGATTGATCTCACATAATCCTCCTCTATCATGCAGGAGACTGAATCGGTCTCTCGCTTCGGGCCTTCCACTTCTCCATCTTAATTAAACAGATAAATTAAACAATGGGAGTTGTGGCAGACGGCAGAAGCTCATCAACAGAAAGTGCCACTGTTGTCTTTTGAACTTTTCACACGGGGCGACACGTCACATACAACAGGCCTACTCTGATAGTCAAAAGAAACCAGGCACACGGCGCCTCAGGATGGGGGGAAAACGCATTTGGAAAAGAGTTGAAATCCAAGCGGCTGTTGACAACCTGAATGTATGTGGGTTGAAAGTCAGGTCTGAGACATTGCTGAGACTGTTGTCAGTCCAATTTCGGTAAAGAATTTCTGTCGGCTTCCGAATCAGACTCGACGATGGCAGGGAAGGTGACCTCGGAGAAACGGGTATCTCTGGCTGAGCCTCGCGGTTCAACACTGTCACACCAGTCTCCAGCCAAACTGTGGCAATCCCCCAGTCTAAATTGCTCCAACTTAAATGGAACACTTTTACCTTCTCCAAAGGCAACTGCCTGGGAAAATGTCTCCCTAAAACCCCAGTGGCAATACCTGAAAATTGGACAGGTCAAATGACACTTTCCCAGAATTTCTTGACAGATGTTTTTTTCCTGGAGATCTTTACTGATTTCGTATAATAGTCTGCCTTTCAGAGTACTGGCTGCTCTTCCATGAAAGAAACGAGAAAGACTCCTGTGGCTTGTTTCACGGCTGTTGTTCACAGCATCTCTGTAAACAACAACAATACCAGTAGACTCACCCTATCTTCCCTCGCCTCTAATCTGTTCCCAAGAACCACATATGGATCCATACAACAATCACCCGTTTCAAACGACTGAAAACGTCTCTCGTAGACGAGGGTGCAATTTTCAGCAGGTGGTTCTTTAAGGCTTGGTGGTGTAATGATTCCAGCTGTCCTGGTTTGGATCAATCGGTGAGAATGTGGACCACCTCTGGTCTATCAGAGGAGGAAAGATATTTGTCAACTCCCTGTTTTCCCACAGTGTCAGATCCTCTAAGTTTAATGAGAGAGACTCTACAGGCTCTGATTAGAATTTAATCTAACCGGCCATAAGACATCCTCGCATTAAATCAAGCTAGATAAAATCTAATTAGCAATGATTGCCGACTTGAGTGACAACTTGTTTGTGCAACCCATCGACAAGAGAATGATATTTGCCAAAAGCCGGGAGTGTATGAAAAGTGCTCTCAATAATTCCGCTCAACTGCTTCAGTGGTAAAAATAAACTTCATTACTTATGTTATTAAATTAGCAACCCAAATCCGTTGCCAAAACACTTCATCAAAATGGTGTGGGTCTGCATGTTTGTGCCGTCGCTGCAAGTCTGTTTGTGTGGTCAGGCCCATGCAACACCCCCAATCCCTTTTCGGAGATCCTCACTTATGCTATCTGTACAAGCTGGCGGCATCGGAGGAATCCAGGAAAAAGCAGTAATCACGCTTTGGTTCCCATCCTCAGACGTGCTCCTTCATCCCGGCTGGAGCGCCGCAGTCCTGCCTGGATGATTCAGAGGGAATGCTGAGCGAGGCTCGGCCCAGAGGAGAGCAGCAGCAAGGAGGATTAGCTCTCGGCCAGGCAGCCACCGGGGAAAGAAAGAGACCCATCTGGACCTGGGTGTTGCAGAGCAGCAAGCTAGTCATCCATTTAGTGTGATGCCTTTCATCAGCCCTGTCTCCCCGCTGATAGCAGCCTGACTCCGGCTCGTGCCCGCGGCTCCAGAGGGGAGGACACCGCGGGCTCTTTAGAGAGCGCCGTCTTTCGTCAGAAAGCAGACCTGCTGAGGAGGAGATAGGGGGTCCGGTGCGAAATCCTGAGACCAAGGCACATGAAGAGCTGCACTGCCAGGAGGGTATGAGAGAGCTGCACACGCGAGCGAAACAAACACGCACACGTACTGGAGACACCCCCACACACACGCACACACGTGCTATATACACCACACACGTACACACACACACGTACTATACACACACACATACACACACACACGTACTATACACACACACACACACGTACTGGAGACACCCCCACACACACGCACACACGTACTATACACACACACATACACATGAGCAAAAGAAACACGTACGTACTGAACACACATACAGGCACTCACAAACACACACACACGCGCTATACACACACAGGCATACACGCACACACACACACACACACACAGCTTCTTAATAAGTCCCTCCATTCTGGTTCTCACCCACCATCCAGGATCCTGTTAGCCTCCTGTAATCCAGCTCAGCATGGCAGCGTTCCTGGATCCCCCTGTCCCTGTCTCCCAGATTAGCTCCTCCGTAGCGCAGAGGAGAAACTGCACACCAAACACCCAGGCCTCCGTTACCCTGGCAAACACCGAGCTACACGACAAACACTCTCTCCCGAGAGCTGGCAAACTGGCAAATGCCAGTTGTAGACTCAACCACAACCGAGTCTCATTACACAATTAAACAAACAGTCTTAAATCACATGACACTGAGAACGCTGAGAATTTTCCAGGATCATTAGGGAGGCTGAGCGGTTAGGGAATCGGTCTAGTAATCAGAAGGTTGTCGGATCGATTCCCGGCCGTGCCAAATGACGTTGTGTCCTTGGGCAAGGCACTTCACCCTACTTGCCTCGGGGGGAATGTCCCTGTACTTACTGTAAGTCGCTCTGGATAAGAGCGTCTGCTAAATGACTAAATGGTAATGTAATGATTAATCAGTATGCCGAGGGTTAGACTCCCTGCCTGGTTATTCTACTGAAACCTGCCTCTGTAGAAGGTCCAGACCAGTCCAGTACTTCTATCTCTGCGGCCTGAGTTGCTAGATGTCCGTAGAGGGATTTTAGCATGCTGTTGTCCTCCATTAAACAGATTACGGCTCAATGATATAGACTGCCTTGTGTTTATACTCTGCATCTGCATACAATATCACTGCTACACAAGTCCAATAAAGGCTGTGTTTGTTACGATTGCTGCGTGTCACACAACGTTATTACAGTCCGTAAAAGAAGTGAATCACCTACTCTCTGTGTCCTTCCTGTTTAAGGTAAGTTGAATTCAAAAAGGTGCAAGGCGTGTGTGTGCATGTGTTCTTGTGTGTGCACTGAGCCCGTGTGTGTGCACTGCACCTGTGTGTGTGTGTGTGTGTGTGTGTGTGTGAGTGTGTGTATGTGTGCCCGTGTGTGCACTGAGCCCGTGTGTGTGCCCGTGTGTGTGCACTGCACCCGTGTGTGTGTGTGTGTGTGTGTGTGTGTGTGTATGCGCTGCTGAGTGACTGACCTCCGCCAAAGGCAGGGCATTAAAGTCCAGTGTGGCGTGAAACTGACCTGCACCCCGTGACCAAGGTGACCAAGGTGACTGGCTCTGCTCTGTACCATGTCACTCTCCCTCCCCTGATGAATTGACTGAGCCTTGGAGGAGGATCTCTGGCCCGCGTGTGTGTGTGTGTCTGAGTGTGTCTGAGTGTGTGTGCGTGGCCTGTTTAACTGCCCTTGTGGGAACCAAATGTTCTCACAAAGTAAGGTGAAACATAAAGAGCCATGACCTTGTAGGGCTGCATTCAAACGTCCATCTGTTGACGTCTTCCCATTAAAGCATAGTTTGGATCTTTCTAGAACAGAAGCAGGCCTCTAATCTCTCATCTCGATCTCTCCCCAGTCCTTGTGTTCTTGAATGTGTTTTCATAGACGATTATCACAGGCGGACCTCCCTGTGGAGGCAACGCGCTGATGAGGGCCCCACACACTTTCTCTTTCTAATGATCTCCGTAGTCTTGTTTTAGTCTTATCACTATCTCACACGCTTTCTCCCTTTATCTCGCCCCCGCTTCCTCATTTTCACCCCCGCGAGCACATCTGCATCCTCTCATCTTTCACTTACTCTCTCTCTCTCTGTCTCCCTCTCTCTTTCTGCCCCCCTTCCTCCCTCCTTCTTTCTCGCTCCCCATCTACCTCCCTCTTTGTCTCTATTCTCTTTCTCTCCTTCTCTCCTTTTCTCTGTCTCCCCCTCTCTTTCAATTCTCTCTTTTTCTCTCTTTCCCTCTTTTTCTCCCCCTCCCTCCCTCCCTCCCTCCCTCCCTCCCTCCCTCCCTCCCTCCCTCCCTCCCTCCCTCCCTCCCTCCCTCCTCCCTCCCTCCCTACACCCCTCCCTACACCCCTCCCTCCCTACACCCCTCCCTCCCTCCCTACACCCCTCCCTCCCTCGCCCCCTCCCTCCCTCCCTACAACCCTCCCTCCCTCCCTACACCCCTCCCTCCCTCCCTCCCGGCCCGTCTCATCCCCCGTGATTGAGTGGAAGGCCTCAAAGCCCTGGGGATGGCAGCCCTGGTGAACTCCTCCTCGGAGGTGGACATGCCAGCTCCATTTATAGGATGAGTTATAGATTTCCCTGCCCACCCTCCCCACCAAGGAGGGAAGTGAAAAAGAGCTAAAGACACAACTGACTCAGGATTGCATTACAGGGTTCCACTGGCAGCTCCAGCACATGCAGTCTCTTTAATGAAAGCTTGTCAACTAGCCGACATCTCTTTGCTACTTGGGAAGAGATGGATTTCAGAGTTGATTGACTTTAGACAGGGAAGAGCACCAAGGCGCTGGTGTTTGATTTGATTGGCCTTTCAGTCCGCGGTGTTTGATATGCCTATCAGTCCTTGAAATAATTAATATTTTCTTCTTGGTATCATATCGATGCCACAAAGGCCGTCTCTTCTTAATGATGAAACACCCCAGGCATAGAATCCTTCTTGCTGTCAGAATACTGGAAATGTAATTGATATGTGTTCATTAAATGTCTCAGTGAGGTTTTCCATGTCATCTATGTGTGTGTAGGTGTGTAGGTGTGTGTGTGTGTGTGTAGGTGTGTCTCCTCAGCTGATGGATGAGTGTGTGACCTGGTGAGTTCACACACACGCGCGTCTGCAGTCGATGGAGAGGATGATCGATGCCAAGTGACATATCTTAGCTAATAGCCTCTTATCCTATTGATTCCCTGCACTGATATTCTGCTCCCCTGTTTCGAAACAAATGGATTGGACTTGCCGTCCTTTACTTAGTTTCCTCTCTGTGGTTTGTTTTCCAGAGATGATGGAACAAGGGAACCTGAAGAGGGTTTTTTTTTCTGGATTGTTTCACTGTATCGTCTGCCCCCTCAGGGGTAAAATTGATTCACAAATTAAAACCAAATAAAACCGTTTTTTTCTTAGGAGGGTGGCCCACTTCAAAAGTCATCCTGTGTTCCGCCCAGGGGAATCGCTGTAGTCATGGCAGCATCTGATGTTGGCGCAGTGGGGGGTGAGACAGTTGAAAGAGGTCCTCCTCTGAAGAACATGGCCCTGGGGTTCCACACAGCCTCCACACGCCTGCTGCAGGCCCTCTGACGGCCGCCACTCATCCCTCCTGTCTTTTAACCTGCTGGGTTTATGAGTTGCAGTGTCCCTTCCTCCTCCTCCTCCCCAGGCCACACCTCCTCCTCCGGCCACACCTCTTCCCCAGGCCACACCTCCTCCTCCCCTGGCCACACCTCCTCCTCCTCTGGCCACACCTCCTCCTCCAGCCACACCTCTTCCCCAGGCCACACCTCCTCCTCTCCTGGCCACACCTCCTCCTCCTCTGGCCACACCTCCTCCCCAGGCCACACCTCCTCCTCCTCTGGCCACACCTCCTCCTCCCCAGGCCACACTTCCTCCTCCCCAGGCCATACCTCCTCCTCCCCTGGCCACACCTCCTCCACACCTCCTCCTCCCCTGGCCACACCTCCTCTTCCAGGCCACACCTCCTCCCCAGGCCACTCCTCCTCTCCAGGCCACTCCTCCTCCTCCCCTGGCCAGACCTCCTCCCCAGGCCACACCTCCTCCTCCCCAGGCCACACCTCCTCCTCCACACCTCCTCCTCCCCCAGGCCACATCTCCTCCTCCCCAGGCCACACCTCCTCCTCCCCAGGCCACACCCCCTCCTCCCCAGGCCACACCTCCTCCTCCCCTGGCCACACCTCCTCCTCCCCAGGCCACACCTCCTCCTCCCCAGGCCACACCTCCTCCTCCCCCGGCCACACCTCCTCCTCCCCAGGCCACACCTCCTCCTCCACCGGCCACACCTCCTCCTCCACCGGCCACACCTCCTCCTCCCCAGGCCACACCTCCTCCTCCCCAGGCCACACCTCCTCCACAGGTCACACCTCCTCCCCAGACCACACCTCCTCCTCCCCAGGCCACACCTCCTCCTCCCCAGGCCACACCTCCTCCCCAGGCCACACCTCCTCCGTGTCTCTCAGTGAGCCGCACGAGGGACTGCACGTGGAGCAGCAGTCCCCCCCCAGTCTGTCCATCCTCCCTCAGTCAGGTGGGACTGACGCAGGGCTGCTGCTGACGACCAGCAGACTGCTCTGCAGGGTCATAGAGCCCTCCCTCTCCCGGTCCGTACGAGAGACCATAACAGAGGACTGATCGGCCTGCTGGCCTTGTTAATCTCACTAATTATACCCTTTCTACCCGAGCCTGCAGGCCCCCAGGGGGTTCCGGAGAGGCTAAGAGAGTTACTGGCGACAATGAAGCCAAATGAAGAGATCAGGATGTGAGGAAAAAGGAGGAAAAGAAAGAAAGAATGAAGAGAAGAGAGGAGGGGCGTCCCACCCTTACGAGGAGAGAGAGAAGGAGCTGGTTTACAAATAGAACTAATGAGGTGATTTGAGGGTAGAACTGTCAAAAATGCAGTTTGAATCTTCAAACTCTTCGCCTCCATGTTTGCACTCTAATGTGGCAGTAATTGGCTCATTTCCGTTGAAATGAGCAGTGGATTAATTACTGAGGTAGATATCTAAGACTAAAGCTTTGATCAGACAAACCTTCATTCTATTAGTGGAACATTTGAAGTAATTCAATCCCCTAACGATCCGAGGTAAAACAACATTTGGGTTGTGTAATTCAACATTTGTCGCTAATAAGGTATGCCTTCACCTCGTAATGTTGGGAGATAATAGTTGCCAATCAGACAAGTGATTCGGAGTCTGAAACTGAGAGTGGGGTTGCGATTTAGTTCTCTAACACCCAGAGGTGTGTAGGCGAACTGGAACTGGAACAAGAACCAATCCAGCTGTTCTTTCGACCCGGGCATGGACTCTGATCTGCAGCGCTGGTTTGCCTGCAGTACTGCAGATGCGTATGTGGATCTGAAGGTTAAGCACATCTAATCTGCCGGTCCACAGTTCTAAGGTTGATTGTGAAATGGAGTTTAATTGGATCGTGGACACTGCCATGGCGACGGTGACTTGGCAGTGGGTTGGGTTCTCAGCTTGCTTGTAAAAATCCATTTAAACGAACGCCATTTAAAATCTTGCTTTCATCGGCGGCTGTAGAATGCATGATTTAAGAATAAGGCCATTAATATTAAGGTACTGAAACAAATTAACCACTAAAAATGTAAAATGAGATCTCTACCGTGGAAAGGTACTGTATTGGATTGCAAAGCCAGTCAAGCAGGTTCCATATTTGTCTATATCTGAAATACCTAACATGTGCCACTTATGAAAAATAATGAATCTACAATGGTGATGACACTTCATTTGTAAAGCAGCCATGCAGCCGTCTGTGTTACAACACTATGGAGATATGTCTTATGCATTAGTTCAGCTGACTGGAACAGATTATGACATGTTCATCAAAGTACAATTCGTGCAAATGAGCAAAACACATCGCAGCCACACACAACGTCACACACTCATGTTCTGACACAGACACGCTCAGCGCCGGCGGGTCCTGTGTTCCTGTTTCACTCAGACTTGAAAGTGGAAATTTCTCCATTGTCGTTAGGCGACGGTGTTTGCCAAGAACAAGTATCATAGTGCCACATTAAAGATTTATAATTCTTCTGTTTCCTGAGTTATCTTTTAGCCAGTGGGGGAACACATGACAAACTCCACCCACCAACCCACCCCCTCAACAAAAAAAACTGTGGAAGTCAAAAACGCTTATAACAGAGAGTTAGCAGAGGAGAGAAGAGGAGAGGAAAGGAGAGGAGAGGAGAGGAGAGAAGAGGGGAGGAGAGGAGAGGAGAGGAGAGGGGAGGAGAGGAGAGGAGAGGAGAGGGGAGGGGAGGGGAGGGGAGGGGAGGGGAGAAGAGAAGAGAAGAGAAGAGAAGAGAAGAGAAGAGGAGAGGAGAAGAGAGGAGAGAAGAGGAGAGAAGAGGAGGAGAGGAGAGGAGAAGAGAGAAGAGGGGAGGAGAGAAGAGGGGAGGAGAGGAGAGGAGAGAAGAGGGGAGGAGAAGAGGAGAGAAGAGGGGAGGAGAGAAGAGGGGAGGAGAGGAGAGGAGAGGAGAGGAGAGGAGAGGGGAGGAGAGGAGAGAAGAGGGGAGGAGAGGAGAGAAGAGGGGAGGAGAGGAGAGGAGAGAAGAGAAGAGGGGAGGAGAGGAGGGGAGAGGAGAGAAGAGGGGAGGAGATGAGAGAAGAGGGGAGGAGAGGAGAGAACAACAGGGGAAAGACAGAAAGAAAGCCCCGGCAAAAAAAATGGAAATAAGGCCAACATCCTGTCTTCCATCTCCCGAAGAGCTTCATGCTTCTGCTTCCATTAACCTCCACGACGAAGGGAGGAAAACAGAGATGTTCCACCTCCCTCCTCTCTGAGGGGGTGAAGCTAAAACAGGCTGCGTGCAGCCGGGGTGAGGAACGGATCACCAGCGACACAGATTAGGAGGCGACGGGGTATTCTCCGGCTGAGGGGACGCCACCCTCGGCCGATTAGAGAAGCCGCACGCCGACATCTGCAGGAGGGAGGCCCTCGCGCCGTCAAAACCCCTCTAACCTCCACACAGGAACCACTCTCAGCCCCGCAAACGGCCGTGAACCCCATCCGCCGCCCGCGGACCGGTGTCTCCGTGCGTCGAGACGCGGGGAGGTCCGACGGCGGGAGCGATTGCGTTTATTCACGTGAAGAAGAACAAGGGTTCACGGGTGATGTGCGAAGTTCAATACCGGGGCTTCTGTTTGGACGTTTTCCCTGGCCGACAAGCACTTACGGTGTTATTATTCGAGCGATGTTTGTGTTCCCCACCGTGATGTTTTCCACCTCTGAGACTGGGGGTCGTGATAGGGATCTCTCCGGCCTGCGTTTAGCATTTGGGGGGAAAGAGATGACCTGCCATGCCACGAACCCTGTCAGCCTCCTCCCTAGCTCTCCCGTCCTAATCGGCCAAATTGAAAAAGTATTTACAGGCAATCTACCGTGGCTATCTGAAACGAGCTAATCGGATCTGGGGGCCGAGCTTTCAGGGCCCGGGGCCAGGGCACCGGCTTGGTCTGTTTGAATTGGAAGAATGGGACATTCTCCGCTCTCTTTCTCGTCTTTTTTTCCAGTCTTGAGCCAGCTTTATGGATTACAGCTTTGCTTTCCTCTCTCCTGCCGGTCCTAGCCTCAATCACAGGTGAGCAGAAACGGCTTGTTCTTTGTCACACACACACACACTCACACACACACACGGCACTAAAGACGCCTGACAGATTAGGCTATTCTTGGGGCACACAAACTCTTTGTTGTCTCCAAATCTAAAAGGAAATCTGCACGTGTGAGGATTGCCTTTTTTACAGTTCCGGGGACTGGTTCAGGAACTCCACCGAAGACAAAATTCCGGGGGGGTGTGGAAATCCTGACATTAAAGAGGTGAGAATCAGTATATCTGTTCAGTCCAGAACCTTGCTTTGATGCTTGATCTGGGACGCACACAAGACACTTCCTGGAGATTGACCCCCAGCCCTGAGATTCTCAGTGTACCCTCACACACAAAGACTGGAGAAATATTCCTGATACTCGTCCAATAAGAGCATTACTATAACCCCCCCTACAAGCACATTTCAGTTGGTTTAGGTGCAGTTCTATGAGCATATTTGTAGCCCTATGTGCTTGTCTCAAGCAAGTATACCAAGCAAATTGTATTTGATCAAAACACACACACACACATTGAACTTTTTTACTGCCGCACAAATACAGAAGACAATATTTATGTACAAAAAAAATCTTGGGATATTTCCGCACAGCACTGTACACACACAGACAGCGCACACACACCCTACACACACAGACAGTGCACACACACCCTACACACACAGACAGCGCACACACACCCCAGTCTGAGTGGAGCCAGATCTTCAGGACCTCCAGAGAGAGCTCCGGGAGGAGAGAGGGGCTGGAGAGACCAGCTCTGGAGGCGAGAGGGGCTGGAGAGACCAGCTCTGGAGGCGAGAGGGGCTGGAGAGACCAGCTCTGGAGGCGAGAGGGGCTGGAGAGACCAGCTCTGGAGGCGAGAGGGGCTGGAGAGACCAGCTCTGGAGGCAGCGCTGGCCTGTGCCAGAGCTCATTTGCATGTGAATGTGTTTGGGTTGGAGTTGGCGGGGGGGGAACGGCCCTGGAAAAAAAAAATCCTCTGGGTCTCAGTTGAGTTTCTGTTCCTCTTACGGGGCCGATTTACATAACCCAATAAAGGGATAATGAGCCGTCACTGAGCTGTCAATTAAAAGCCCGGTTATCTTCGCCATAGCCTGTTTGTTGTGTCACATGACACGCCATTGTTTCAGATCCTTTTCAAAGCCGTGGTCCATCCAGTGAAGGATGCGATGCACAAAGGCGTGCTAAGAATAGGAAGCTAATCAACACCTACCCTCTCCGCACCCTCGCCGCCCATGCCAGCCCTGACGCTGTGTGTGAGGTGCAGACATGTTGCGTGTGCCTCCGTGTCCTGCAGGTGCACGGCGTGTGGACGTACAGTGCATGTGCCAAACGTGTTCCATGGCTAAGTGTTTTTTTTGTTTTGTTTTTTTTGGGGGGGGGGGGAAGAAGAATGCTGTCTCTCGCGCTTTGTGCAAAACCGAAGGACTTTGAATAGGTGCATCACGTTGCCATGGTTATTATTTACTAGCGCTGCGGATGGACAAAAGAAAAATAGAACGCCCGACGGGAGGAATTCTTGAGGAGTCGTGGAACCTTTTTTTCGGCAACGTCGTTCTACATCTTCCTCCTCGGGCTGTTCCTCCTCCGCACACACCTCCCCCTGCTACTGAGCCCTGTCACATGACAGCAGCCCTAAAGAGCGGATGTTTCATTAAGCAAGCAGGAGCTCATTAGGGTAAGCAAGGCCTTGAAATTGAAAGCTGGTGTAGGGAAGTCACTTCCTGGAGCCTGGGATCTAGATCCAGCCTCATATTCATGGAGGCTTAACCCCTCAGGTCCTCTGTGGTCTCTTCGGTCAGCCAAACTCCTACCCAGATCACTGAACAGCTCTCACACCCTCAAACAGTCAAACTGTCGGGATTCAGAGAGAGTCCAGAAAACACATTTTCGGCAGAAAATCTGAAAAGGATCCGTGCATTCACCATCCGTCGAAATGCACGCTTGTTGTAGCTCTTAAAATCCATGTCGTGCGTTTCTCAGCGGAGGCAGGATGTGCCAGTGCGGATCTGTCGTCGACAGGGCAGAGCTACCCGGTCCCACCGCACCGCGCGGCGGGAGAGCTGCAGGGAGCGAGCCAGGCTCCGAACGCCTGCTGATAAATCACCGTGTGACTTTGTGTCTTGGGTAGGGGGGGGGGGGGGGGCCCTGTCAAACGCACAGGCCACGCGAGGTCTGGATGCCGTCGTCAAGGGGACGTCTGAGGTGACCTGTCCCCAAATGACTCTGTGGGGGACGGAAGCCAGACACGCCACCTCCGTCTGCTGTCGCCCGGAGGCCCCGCCTCCTCAGACCCGGTCGCCCGGGCGACGGGAACACTCGCCGATTCCAGACGATGCCCGGGAGATGAGGGAGGGGACGGGTCTTGGAGGAGCTCACATCAGCAACAATAACAGGTTCCAGCTGCTGACAAGCCTGGAGGTGAGGTGGAAGACATGGGGAAGAACAGCAACAAACAACCTGCCGAGAGAGAGAGAGAGAGAGAGAGAGAGAGAGAGAGAGAGAGAGAGAGAGAGAGAGAGAGAGAGAGAGAGAGAGAGGGAGAGAGAGAGAGAGAGAGAGAGAGAGAGGGAGAGAGAGAGGGGGGGGGGAGAGAGAGAGAGGGGGGGGGAGAGAGAGAGAGGGGGGGGGGGAGAGAAAGAGAGAGAGAGAGAGAGAGAGAGAGAGGGGGGGGAGAGAGAGAGAGAGAGAGAGAGAGAGAGAGAGAGAGACAGTGAGAGAGTGAGAGTGAAAAAGAGAGAGAGAGTTTAGAGAGATGTTTACCGCATGATCAATTATGAAGATTGAGAGAGAGAGAGAGAGAGAGAGAGGAGAGAGAGAGGGAGAGAGAGGGGGGGAGAGGAAGAGAGAGGGAGAAAGAGAGTGATCGAGTGAGAGAGGGAGAGAGGGAGAGAGAGAGAGAGAGAGAGAGGGAGGGAGGGAGGGAGGGAGGGAGGGAGAGGGAGAGAGAGGAAAAAAGAGGGAGAGAGAGAGAGAGAGAGAGAGAGAGAGAGAGAGAGAGAGAGAGAGGGAGGGAGGGAGGGAGGGAGGGAGGGAGGGAGGGAGGGAGAGAGAGGAAAAGAGAGGGAGAGGGAGAGAGCCCCTCAGATATCACTTTTGCAGAAATCCCTTCCGACAAGGTTTTGAGGCCTAAAAGAACACAGTAAAAGGCACAGGAGTGGAAACGATGTAGAGCCGGTATGTTATGATGTAAAGCCGGTATGTTAAAGTGCTGCTTAGAGCACATCAGTGCCTCTGCAGCCGAGAGCAGCACGGTGCCTCTCGAGGCTGGGGAAAAGCAGAAACAGGAGAAATAACAAAGTGTTTTCTGAGACTTCTCTGTTCCTCGCAGGCCTGAAGAGGCAGATCTGTTGGGACTGGAAACATCTCCACGCTGTCCAATCACGTGTCCTGGTGAGGAAGTAACTGGTTGGCATGGTACCCAAGCAAGCATGTGATCGCAACCAGCGATGTGTGGGAACAAGCTGCTTGTTCTCTGGGATGCCTTGCCCCTCTATGCAGGGTGCTAATGGAAACACTCAACATTCACCTCGCTGATACAGGAATCATGCTCGCTCACAACTAAGGCTGCAATGCCTTATATCATTTGTTGAGATTCTACAGCATAATTGCTTGTTCTGAAAACCCACACATGGTCGATGTGGGAAAACAACTCGAGTGTGGAAATGTATAGAAAACATTTATTATGATATTGTCCGCATACAATATAATATCATGATATAGGCCTGCTGACTTTCTGTGTTTTCTCTCCATGTGTTATTCTGGTTTCTCACTCACTCGCTCACACACACACTCTCTCTCACACACACACACACACACATGAACCCACACACACACACACACACACACACATGAACCCACCCACACACATTCTCACACACACACACATGAACCCACTCACACACACACACACACATGAACCCACCCACACACATTCTCACACACACACACATGAACCCACTCACACACACGCAGACAAACAATCACTCACACACCCACACACATTCCCCCCCCCACACACACACATTCCCCCCCCCACACACACACACATACATGAACACAGGGGGACTGGAAGTCTGTGATTGGATTAGAGGAACCGCAGTCAACCTCAAACTGAAATCCCACTGTGTTTTAGAAAGTCTATCTTGTGAAAGTCAATCATTCCCAGGGTCACGTTGGAAGCTGTCGTCGCTCACAAGCGTGTCCTGTACATCCTTAGATAACCGGATAAACGTGTTGGATTGCAGAGTTTCTGTCCATGGTGCTGACTGTGGTGCTGTCCATGGTGCTGACTGTGGTGCTGTCCATGGTGCTGACCGCGGTGCTGTCCAAGGTGCTGACCGTGGTGCTGACCGTGGTGCTGTCCATGGTGCTGTCCATGGTGCTGACCGTGGTGCTGACTGTGGTGCTGTCCAAGGTGCTGAACGCGGTACTCAAACAAGTGCATTTCTACAAGGACTAAAGGGAACTAGACAGGCGCTGTCCTCGGTGCTGAAGTACATGAAGTACATAGCTCACAGATGATGATAGCTATCTTTGAATCTGAAGTTTCAGGTTCTGATTGTAGGGCTTAGATACAGTCAAAACCACTGGCTTGGTAAAATACTAGTCTCTTTCTCTCAAATTAAAACCTTTATCTGTCTCCAAGTGGAGTGTATATTACCTGCGAAATGAAAACAATGTTTCAAATTGTCACACTTGCATTTCACAAATGGAGAGAGAGGGAATATCTAAATGTTAATGTGTGTTTGCTGCTAAAGCTGGTCTGATGTATTCAAGCCCCCAAGACAGCACTACCGAATGTGATCGTCATGGAAACCATAAGTGTCCTTGGTGTTAAAGTTTTTTCTTTGTGTGCTTATGGAAATTAGCAGCGTCCTTTGTTTAAAACAATGCGTGCATACACCCACACACACACACCCACACACACACACACACACACATACACCCCCCCACACACACACACCCACACACACACACCCCCACACACACACACACACACCCACACACACACACCCCCACACACACACACACACACACATACACACACACACACACACACACACACACATACACACACCATATCCTGGTTGTGTGCTTGCACTGGCAATGCCACTGTCACATCTTGAGACTGCTTGTCTCTGGGTACCAAGGGAATGACTGCCCTTTCATTAATCTCCCTGTCCCGAAAGCAGACCAACCCTAATTACAGTCATTGTTTACCTTTTAGCTGGCACACCCACTGAATCATTGATGCCCTCCGGGTCAGTGCACCCACCACGTCAGTCTGAACTCACCAGCCAATAGACAGACAGACAGATGCCAACCAACCAATAGAAAGACAGCAGCAAACCCACCAATAGACAGGCAGCTGCCTGGGCAGACACACAACTGCGACTACTGGTAGCGTTCAGATGGGTTTCGTCCAGTAGGAACTGGGAACACAGGTGTGTTAGCGTGCTGTTGACAGGGTAGGCTCGGCGGTTAGAGCATTTGACTGCAGGCGAAGAAGTCATAGGTTGAAATCCCCCCCTGTGCCGGACGACGCTTTGTAAATAAGGTGAAGTGAATAAGCAATTCAGAGAGAACAAGCAGTAACGTTTACGAAGTATTCATTCGTGTCTTTATGTAAGGGTTTCGTTTGCTACGAGGTTGTGTAGACGTCGTACGGTGTTGCTGTCTCTGCATGCCCAGTCTGGATATTGTAATGTGTTATGATGTACGAGCACTGATCACTGTCCTGAACACACTCAGCTGAATATCTCCCTGTTTAGAGAGGAAGGCAGCTTGCAACACCAGTAAATGTCACCAAGTGACTACCGATCCCTTGATGGTTTGTGGTCATCCATTCTCCTTACCGAGTCATTCGAAATGGTGTAACTACTGTTTGTCCTCTGACAAATTGCACCCCATTTGCAAAAATAACATTCTGTCGGTGGCAGAATAAGTCCAGCAGCACACATGTATGGACTGCCTGTATCTATAAAGTGGATACAAAAGCAACTGAGATGAGACCAAATCCATGAATGATTACCCCCAACAATAAGTAAATCCGCAGAACTAAAATTCAATTTCCAGCTATCCCACAGTCCTTCTGCGAGACACCATTCAAAGCTCATGAGGATTTGGACTTAAGAAGTCTTAGAGGTGATTTATGCAGTAACCCAAATGGCTATGCTTGGAGGTGGAGCAGGGAGGAGAGGAGAGGATGATGAAAGGAGAGGGGAGGAGAGGAGAGGAGGAGGAAGAGGAGAGGGGAGGAGAGGAGAGGAGAGGAGGAGGAGGAGAGGGGAGGAGAGGAGAGGAGGAGAAAGAGAGGAGAAGAGGAGAGAGTCTTAAAGTGAACCTGTCTGTGTCATGGCTCCTTGGAGCAGTGTGCTGCATGACAAGCTAAGATGCCGCCCAGAGTCAGATTTCCACAGGATGTGTTCCGGTGGTCGACTCCAGTGTCTATTTCCACTTAAATCAGTTCTTACAGCCCACCACCTGTCACCCTGCCGACTGCTCGCTGCCCAAAGTGGAATAACAGATCAGTCCAAGTGTCAAAACAGTTCCCAATCCCACCGTTCCCTTACAGCACCAGCATGCAAACTTGTTTGTCAATCGAGCACGTTCTGAATCTCGTTGGAAATTGCCCGTCGCCAATGGACCCAATCAAAAACAAAAAATCCAACCCGCTTTCCAGCCACTTAAAGAAACCTTTGAAATATAGAAGCAAATAAACAAAATCCGTCTTGAAATCCATTAATGAGACAAAGGGTTATCCGGAAGGTGAGTGGGTGACTCAGAGTGCACGGGCCCGTCTCTGAATGGAGTGCGAGTGGGGCGTGTCAGCCTAGCGAGTACATGATGAAGGGACTAAAATAACCGCGGTTCTGCGGATAACCGTGAATGGAGCTTTGACGTGAAGGGTCTTTTCAAGGCCTTTGTGCTTAGGAGGGCTGCAGCTTGGAAGGACGGGTGGCTCAGACGATTGACAAACAGCCCTTATGGAGGCTCTTAAAAAAGCTGCCGTGATCCGTCGCTCTCTAGATTCCTCTCCCGCCGGCAGCCGCGGCGGGCAGGGGTCGGGTCCTGCGGGAGAACCACTCACGTGTCCTCGCCACGGGGGAGCGATGGCAAAGTGGCCTCATAATGACCGTGGGGCACCGTCGCTCCGTTCAAGGGCCGGCCCAGCCCTGTCAATCACGTCCACAATGTCAGCCATGATCTCAGGCTTGGATGACAGGCAGAAGTGTCTCCGGTCGCTAGGAGGCTTCCTCCATGTTTTTGCTGGAACTTGAGCTTTTGAACCCGCTTTTGACGATAATTAGGTTAGCGGGCGATGGTGGAGCCGGATACTGGTTCAGCGCAGAGTCTTTAATGTGTACCGCACATGCCTACGCCTATAACGGCGCCGTGTTCTCGTTGAGATATTCACGCTGGCATTTTGCCCCTTATAAACAAGTGAATATGACCGTCTGCAGGGCTGTGTATCTGCGGCGGCCGGTGTGG
>CM042865.1:11912980-11947980 GCA_023658055.1 Thaleichthys pacificus | reverse complement strand
GGGGGTCTCGATGACTTGATAATGAATTCATCAGGGGGGTTTGGAACGTTCAAGGACGCATGCACCGACCGCCAATTTAGCTGATTCGGTTCATTTCTTGTCTCTTTGTCAAAGCAGTCGGAGGAAAACCTTTGTGATCCCCAGTCGAGGGAGCGATCTGTAAGCGACTCAATGACTTCTCTATTTATTATCTACCTCTGTGACGGGAGATAATTGGACGGAGATCTATTCACGATCTCCGAGAGGCACGTCCACCCTGAGGGAGCAGTGTTGAGGGTCATGTTGTCCTCAAGGCAGGCTGACGCGCAGGGACACAGGCCGTACTAAGCGGTAAATGAACACTGGTTGGCAGCTCCGAAGGTTGATAGAAAGATACTATTTTCGAAAGGGACCGGGAGGGAGGAGGCTCGAGGAGGAACAGAGGAGAATAGAGGTGAGATGACGGAGAAATTACATTTTCGAGTAAATCCCTGTTGCTTTGCCTCGTGCGCGTGCGTGTGTGCCTGTTGACTGTGTGCCAGTGTGTGTGTGTGTGGGGGGGGGGGGGGGGCAGAGGGAGAGGAAGGGACTGGCAGAGCGAGGGGAGGAGGGAGAGAGGGAGAGAGGTGTCGAGTGGTCGTCTGAACAAGCTGTTCCATTAATCCCCTTGAGGTCTGAAGAAGGAGAGCCTAAGCCGTGTCGTAGGGAGTGTGTCTGGGTCAGGCCCGGCGACCTGACCCCCGTGTCTGGCCTGTTAGGCCTGGGACTCTGCCACCTGACCCCCGTGTCTGGCCTGTTAGGCCTGGGACTCTGCCACCTGACCCCCGTGTCTGGTCTGTTAGGCCTGGGAGTCTGCCCTCCACGCCTCCAGGTCCCCAGGGCTCACGGGGAGGCCGTGTCACTGAGCTGGTGTCCTCGTCCTCGGTCCCGGTAATCCCCTGACCGTCTGCGCTCCAGTTCCTGGTGGGAGGCAGATGTGAGCTCGACTCAGACAGGCCCGATCTGCTCCCTGCTTCCATCTGGCTCCAAACCCCACGCTTAGAGAGGTCTGCTGTGTCACCAACACCGAGAGGAGAGGCGCACGCATGAGCAGAAGAGACACTCAGATGGACGCAGTACTTTTGACGCGATCCACTAAAGAGACTGTTATCATTTTCCATTACGTCGAGTCTCTCTTTGTGCCTCTTTTTCAGTTTGGTGTGGTGTGTTGGGGTGCATACTGTGAGACAAGCATGTGTGTGTTTGTGCCCCTCGCTCACCGTCTCTCTCTCTCTCTCACACACACACACACACACTCTGTCTCTCTCTCAGTATCTCTCTATCTCTCTCTCTCTCTGTCTCTCTCAATATCTCTCTCTCTCTCTTTGTCTGTCTCTCTCAGTATCTCTCTCTCTCTGTCTGTCTCTCTCTCTCTGTCTCTCTCAGTATCTCTCTCTCTCTCTGTCTGTCTCTCTCTCTCTGTCTCTCTCAGTATCTCTCTATCTCTCTCTCTCTCTCTCTCCCTCAGTATCTCTCTATCTCCCTCCCTGCCGGGCTCATGTCAGCGAGAGGACAGTCTCGTGAGGCCACCTCGTCACTCCAGAGCGAGGATAACCAAATCCCCAGCCGAGGCGATTGAGTAAACGACCGTGGGAAAAGGATGTACTCTCCCTCCCGCTCCCGACACGTGCCTGGGGACCACGTCAGCCGTGCGGGCTAAACCCCCCCCCCCCCCCCCCCCCCCTCTCTCTCTCTCTCTCTCCCCTGTCTGGTGTTTACCTCCGACGCCAGAGATCGCTCCAGATCCGGGACGCTGGTTCTCCTGTAAGCCCACATTACGGATGTTAATCCGCGCCCCCCTGTGCTCAGCCCGCGCTCTGGGAAACACGGCGGGATGGCTGAAGAGTTGGGCCGTGGCGGGGGCCGTGGCGGGGGCCGTGGCGGGGGCCGTGGCGGGGGCCGTGGCGGGGGCCGTGGCGGGGGCCGTGGCGGGGGCCGTGGCGGGGGCCGTGGCGGGGGCCGTGGCGGGGGCCGTGGCGGGGGCCGCGCGCAGTTCAGCAGATGGCCTTGAGCTAAGACGGATCCTACCTCGAACTCACATCTTGAGAAGGGTGATTGTTTTTCTGTACTTTGTTGTTCTCCCTCTAATGTGTCTTTATCGTGTTCATGTCGTGATGTACAGCACACACAAGCGGCAGGCTGGTCTGAGGGGTGAGGTATCTCTCTGGCGGGGGGTGAGGTATCTCTCTGGCGGGGGGTGAGGTATCTCTCTGGAGGGGGGTGAGGTATCTCTCTGGCGGGGGGTGCGGGGGGTGAGGTATCTCTCTGGCGGGGGGTGAGGTATCTCTCTGGCGGGGGGTGAGGTATCTCTCTGGAGGGGGGTGAGGTATCTCTCTGGAGGGGGGTGAGGTATCTCTCTGGAGGGGGGTGAGGTATCTCTCTGGCGGGGGGTGAGGTATCTCTCTGGCGGGGGGTGAGGTATCTCTCTGGAGGGGGGTGAGGTATCTCTCTGGCGGGGGGTGAGGTATCTCTCTGGAGGGGGGTGAGGTATCTCTCTGGAGGGGGGTGAGGTATCTCTCTGGCGGGGGGTGAGGTATCTCTCTAGCGAGCATCAGGAGAGACGTGCGTCTGAGCCGGGAAGAGATACTTACATTAGACATTATTTTAGAAAGGTTGGCTCTTGTTTAATGATTCTGGCAAGTACTTAAGTACTATTATTTCCCAGCTTGGAATATGAAAGTAATTACAATAAATGCCCTGCAGAAATAATATTAAGATATTAATCTGTTGTTTTTTTTTTTGTTGTTTTTTGTGCTTATTGAAAACACACTGAGTTTGTCTGTAATCGACTGATACCGACATCACCACCATCACATTTTCACGTGATATTTCTGTGTGATGTCACAGGCCCCGGAAGCTCCTAAACAGAGTTACAACATAGTTAGATAGTCATGTTCATTACGCTCTCATCTATGGTGCCTCAATCTTCCATAAACAGAACGGCGGAAAGAAAGAGAGGAGAGAGAATAGAACAAGGAGCAACCCTAAAGAGACTCATTTCTTCCAGAACAGTCGAAATGGGTCTTGTCTCCGAGTAAAAAGCCCCGGTCTGATGGGATACGAGCCACAGGGAGGAGGAGGAGGAGGAGGCAGGGGGAGGAGGAGGAGGAGGAGGAGGCAGGGGGAAACACAGAATCCAGGACCTGTTGAGGCTGGAAACTAGGCTGGCGGGCAGATGAAAGGGACGCACCCTGCTGAAATGCCAGGGGGCTGTCAGAGTCACAGGAGAGGAAAGCACATTACCCACTCCTGACAAGAAACATAGGACTGGAATGCGCTTGTGTTGCGCAGCTTCTCTCCGATGACATGGTGTTTAATGCCTGCTGTATGCATCTAGGATTCCTGTAGGTGTAGGCCAATTAACAGTGAACCGCTATATTAAGAATGTTTAATTAGCTGTCTGTGAACCCTGACCCTGATCCACTCACATGCCATCTACAAACAGTAGTAGCTCTCTGATTTAGGATAGTTTAATACAATGCTGTATAGTATATAGCATAGCATAGTTTTGTATAGGATAGTGTAGTTTTGTCTGGTACAGTATAGTATAGTATAGTATAGTATGGTATGGTATGGTATGGTATGGTATGGTATGGTATGGTACGGTATAGTATGGTATGGTATGGTATGGTCTGGTACAGTACAGTACAGTATAGTATAGTATAGTATAGTATGGTATGGTATGGTATGGTATGGTATGGTATGGTATGGTACGGTATAGTATGGTATGGTATGGTCTGGTACAGTACAGTACAGTACAGTATAGTATGGTATGGTATGGTATAGTATTGCATACAGTACTCCTAGCCAGTAATACCCACCCTGAAGCACTAAGAACCAGACCTTTAGATATTATGACAGAGAATTCCAGAGAATTTATTCAAATCAACTGTGTAATAACTCTATAGTTAAAGTACAGAAGAACCATTTTAAATCGGGGTCAGGCTGGAGGAGTAATTTATGTCTTCTTAGATACAGTAATTATGCTCCTTTGGCTGATATACATAGCAGCACTGAGGAAAACCAGTTCTTGGCTGACTGTCATTGCTTATCAAAGAAATAACCTGTTTGTCTGAAGAGAACAGCAAGTGTTTCGTATGGAGGATACTCAGTACTTTTGACGCGATCCACTAAAGAGACTGTTATCATTTTCCATTATGTCGAGTCTCTCTTTGTGCCTCTTTTTCAGTTTGGTGTGGTGTGTTGGGGTGCATACTGTGAAACAAGCATGTGTGTGTTTGTGTACTGTGAAACAAGCATGTGTGTGTTTGTGCCCCTCACTCACTCGCTCACCGGAGGAGAAAAGCTTTTTTACAAGTTTCCTTGTACTAAAAAATGCATGAACATAAAGAACGCGTTTGAAAGTACAAACGTTTTACCTGTCATACGCACATATCAGACATGTGTTGCATCTGATGTAGAACCCAATGTCTCTTGCAGTCTCCTGCACCAAACCGGCTCAAACCTGATCTCCCCCACAGGTCGTCTGTTCAGGAGTCCACCACTTCCCAGCCTGCCTGTTGCAAATTCACACCCAGCCCAGTGCAGAGAGAGAGAGTTGAGATTTGATTAATGAATGCTGGCAATTGTATTACTTTGAAATGAGTCATTCCCTTCCTATGCATGAGAAGAAAGCACTTTGAAGTTTTTTTTTTGCAGGCTACAATAAATGGGACTTATTGAAGTAAATGTCGTACAAGGCTTTCAAAGCACAGCCTGGGCTACCTGTCAAACTAATGAATGCAGCCTTTTTCCATCTTCCCTCTTCTAGCTCTGCTCCTTTTTCCTGAGAGCAACCACTCTCCATGTTTGCCTGAGCCTGTCAGAGAAACCTGCCCAGACCTGGCCTCCGCAACACAAAGGCCAGGCACCCCTCTCAAAGCCTCCGCTGCCAAAGCAACAAAAGAAATGTAAAATACAACAAAAAAAACAGGAGACAGCGCAAAGCATCATGGGGTATTGTTGCTGTCCGTGCCAGCGCCTCCCTGCTGGTAGCCGTCATAAACAGAGGTGAGAGAAGTGCTTCAGTAGCTCCTCGCTGTGAAATCAGCAAGAAAATGGACACGGGCAGGGAACCCATCTCAGCCTCATTTCCGGGTCCGTGAATTGATGATGACTAGCACACAAGCAGCAATAATAGTCCCTCCTCACCAAATTAGACGTTCTTTCCGTCACCAAATGAAAGGCTGGAGCCGCTGGCAGATGTGGCGGGGGTGGCTGGCGCCCAACCCTCCTCCTCTCCTCCCGGCCCCCCCCTTAAACGCCTTCTCCAGGGGGTCCTTAATGGAACAACAGCTGTGCGAGCGCTATTTCTCATTTAGCTCACTTAGAGTCTGCTTCTTATCTGCAGCTTCCAACAAAAACACCGGGATGCCCTTCGCGTGCTCCTCGCTTCTCTTTTCAAGGCTCCATAACGCAATTGTAAACTTTTGAAATTAAATTGTGATTCTGGACAGTTGCGACGTGACTCGCGAATGTGATTGAATCCTTTGTAAAAGTACAGCGGTTTCCCCTGGGCTAACCTCTAAACGAGCATCTCCATCCTTCTCCCACACAGAACCTCATTACACCACTCTGCATTCCCGCCTCCCCGCCACCCCTCCTCCCTCAACACACACACACACACACACACACAATGTAGCATAATCATATACACGCCCACAAAGGACATTTAATAAAACTGCGCAAAGCAATTATTCAAACAACAGACCGGAGTGACGGCAAAACTTGTCCGTTTGTTTTCCAGAACCATTTCTTGAGTGGCAGCTGTAATTCTGTATTCCTACCCGCCTGGCTTTGACAACCCATCCGACTCCTGTCCCGACGCCGAGGACAGAAGTGACGGAGGTGGGCGGGAGGTCGGCCGTTGACAGGTTTAGAAAGATGATGACACGGCTGCAGTGTCATCTGCACTGACTTTGTGACGAACTCAAGGTCGACGAGAAGGTGTGCACAGTCTCGACACTGACAAAGACGTCTCGCTTCACATTTGGGAAATAAAAACCGTAGCACAGAGAAGGGGAAGGTTGGAGATGAGATCTGAAAAGAAAAGAGATACAGAGACAGACGGAGGCAGGGGAAAACAGGGGGGTTTGGAGTGGAACGTTGGAAAGCGCGTGGATGCCGAGTCAGTACATGTCATTTGTATTTTTTACGAATTTTGAGAGCTGTAACACAGCGTAGCCTCTCACCTTGCAGGAGTTAGGTGCTCCCTCTGCCACTTGTCCTCCACCAGGTCTTTATTAGGGCAGAGAGAGCTCATATTGGAAAGTCAATGCCGTGATTTCATCCATTGCCCCTAGAGTGGAGCCCTCTGTGACCGTTCGATAGCCAGTCACCCAGGAGACATGCAGGAGGGCTGCTATTGAAAATAACTTTTTCTTTCCCAACTGCCATACCAGTGAGTCATGGATCCTTAAATACTGATGTAGAACTTAGATAGGCCTACTTCACCCAAACCTCTCAATCCTTTCTTCCTTCCTTCCTTCTTTCTTTCTTTCTCTTTCTTTGAACCTTGTCTCATTATTAAGTTCCTGTGTTAATTCTTCCCTCTGAACATTTTGCATTAGCGCCCCGTCATAAAACATGAGGCACGTCAACATTTCCACTCAGTAATGGGATTGAAAGTTCTGAAAGAGGTAGGTGGTGTGTGGAACATGAAAGCAATCCGTGGAACAATTACTGTGGAAATTAAACCTGGGGAGTGCTCTCAATGTGTTCTCCAGAGTTTTATAATGTCCCACAAGAGAGGACTAACCTACTCAGCGAGACAAACTGCTTTTCTGCATGATTCAGTAAAGGTTTTTTGATTTTCGTGATTTCAAGTCGAGACAGACTTGTAAAACGGACAACTAGTCACATAGAATAGCCACGACAAACTCAGTAGACCTGCAGCGTAGGATAGGATGGTGACAACAAACTCTTTATATAACTCTATATGTACACATTTACATATCAGTAGCAGCATAGTGTTGCACACTAAAATGGGCTGATTAGTTTTTCCAACACTATGGGTTTATCTTATTCTTTATCAGCACTGAAAGGCTATTGGTTGCTATGTTTTGATTGACAGGTGTGTGGACAAATGTCCCCCGACCGCCCCCTTGCCTCACAACAGCTCTCAACAATTTTCATCCCATTAAACCTTGAATTATTCAAGTAAAATAAATTGATTTCTTGATAGTTAGATCTCAAATCAAAAGAAAATCTCAGGCACTGTCCATTGCTTTGGGGCGATTTTTGACAATGAAATATTCATGGGGAAGTAAAAGGCTGTGATATAATTCTGCCTCAGGCAGAATGGGTCAAAACAATGACAACTAAATAGCGAGAATAAAAGACTTCAAATGAACAGAGACTGAAATAAGGGGATGCTGCGTATATATATTTACATTTACATTTACATTTAGTCATTTAGCAGACACTCTTATCCAGAGCGACTTACAGTAAGTACAGGGACATTCCCCCCGAAGCAAGTAGGGTGAAGTGCCTTGCCCAAGGACACAACGTAATTTTTTTGGCACGGCCGGGAATCGAACTGGCAACCTTCAGATTACTAGCCCGACTCCCTCACCGCTCAGCCACCTGACTCCCTATTTCCCATTTTCTGAACATATGTCAGCTCGGTTGTTAGACATCCTTACAAACTACCAGTCATTTGATGTTGATGCGATGGAAGCAGTGTTGTATAACCAGAGCAGCATCAAGCAAACCAAAACCTATCAATCCTCTGATTGATTTTACACACATTCTAAGCAGTTTATATCACACTAATGTACCTCTTTCACCGCCATTCAGAAGACAACAGGAGTCCCTTAATGCACATTTCCACCCCTGCGTGGAAACCAACTCATTTGACGGCATCTTGACTCCGTACTTTAATTCCACTGGAAGTCAAAAATAGTCTGTTAAAGTGAAAACGAGTAAGGCTTGGTTTTAAGGAAGAAGATGAGATCAAACGACAGTTTCTTCACAGGGAATGAAGGAGTGAGGATGGAAGCTCACGGGAGACTGAGGTTCAGATTTCCCAGAGTGCACTTCTAATGTACTAATGAACTCTCCCTCTTTGCCGTGAGGGGGCAGCTTAGGGCAGGTCTTGTGTCCTACTGGGTCGTCTCTCCGGTTGATTCACGCAGGACACAGAAGAGGAGGTTCGGAAAGATACATCCCAGTCATTCATGCTGATAAATCCACTCAGCCAAACCCTGAGAGGAATTGTGCATTTTGATTGAATCTGAGTTTATTTCTTGCACTCACCCCGGCCAAGAGCTTTCCTTTGGGGAGAAGGGCCGCCGTGTTCTCTTGCTGGGATGAGTTTGAGTTTAATTAAGTCTTCCCTCGACAGAAGGCCTTTAATGAAAAAGAAAAGCGACGTTCTCCAGCTTCCCAACAACGCGGCATTCTCCCAGGTACGAGGCTGAACATGGACACAGCCATGGGATCATGAACGGCTTTGGAGAAACTAGGTTATTCCATGTGCTGTTCTGTCTCAAGGGTCAATACAACATGAACTAGGTTATTCCATGTGCTGTTCTGTCTCAAGGGTCAATACAACATGCAATATGGGCCATGCTAAGTGATAGCACTGGGAGCCTGACGTTCTTCTATGTTCATTAACCACTTGCGATCTTTTAGACAGTAGCTCCCTAAGGAGGAGGTAACAAAGTGTATATTTACATTAAAGTAGTACTTGTACTTCCTCTTCTGGTAATGGAGCGGGAAAGTGGCTCATGTGTTGCTGGGCACAGCTATGTTTCATACGATAGTTTTGTGCTGATGTTTACATTTACATTTAGTCATTTAGCAGACACTCTTATCCAGAGCGACTTACAGTAAGTATAGGGACATTCTCCCCGAGAAATGTAGGGTGAAGTGCCTTGCCCAAGGACACAACGTCATTTGGCACGGCCAGGAATCGAACTGGCAACCTTCAGATTACTAGCCCGCTTCCCTAACCGCTCAGCCATCTGACTCCGTTAGATCCAGGGAGGGAAGAGATTTAGATATCAAGTTTGAGGCTTGATGTCTCCATTATACACAGAACAGGGTCTAGTCCTGTGGTCTCCAACCATCTTTCCAGAGAGCTATTAGGTATTTGCTCCAACGAGAATACCCGATTCTAATAATTAGCTGGTTGATGCGTTGAATCAGGTTAGTTACGACAGGGATTGGATGTCCTCTAGTCTGGTCCATCTAGCAGTACCTGGGGGGGGGGGGGGGGGGGGTGTAATCACCTGCAGTACTACTGTGGATGCCATTCATAGATAGTTGTCATTCAAGGGCATGTTGACTCCAATATCGGTGCTGACAACAGACCAGACAGAGTAATGACAACTATAACATTTCTCCTTTATGCACCTGTTCAGGATGTAAATATTAGTGTGTTTGTGTATGTGTGTGGGAGTGTGTTTGTGTGTGTGTGTATGTATGTGGTACTTCTCTACTGTATATTCTGGGCAACAGCTATTTTATGGTTCAGTGCTTGGCTTTGTAAACCTTTGGCGAAGTAGAAAGGTGACAGTGGGTTTGTGGAAAGTAAGAGCTAGTTTCTGTCTGCCAGATTGCAGGCGTATGATACACACACGGACCTGGCTCCAACAGGTTAAGTTTTCCCCTTTGGAGGGCTATCATTTCTGATTTGTGCCAGTGTGTTTCCCGTGTGAGCTGGATGAAACATGTGGACTGCAGAGAGGACTTCCAGCGCTGGCGCTCTACTGCCATCAAGTGGAAGTACGTGGAACTGCATACGAGGAAAAAAGGTTGTTCTTACAGACGAAGAATTTCCCACCTGCTCGTCTCCCTCCTTGACCTCGAGTCAGCCGGCCACATGTGAAAACAAACACACAGACACACACACACACTAAGGTACAAGCATACCCACTAACACACTTACATTCTTGCTTTGTCGAAAGAGTTAATTGGGTATAGACTTTTTTTAGAAATCAATGTTTTTTTTCGCGTGGAAAACCTCTTTGTAATCCATCGCCAGTTTCGGTGAATCGACAGAGATTACTTGACTAAATGTGGACTATTGATCCGTCTCAACAGATACATTCTGCTATTGGAACATTCTCAGGGCTGGTGTCACTTTAAATTGACCCGAGCTTTGCTGTGGTTCCTGTATTGATCTCTGACTTGGCTGGAACTTGCACAAATATTAACATTGCTGTCAAGCTGTTACAAATGAAGAAGGTCATGTTACTAAACACAAACACTTACACTTACCCACCCCATATGTGTATAGCCCAAAGCAAACCATTTAACAGAAAACAATACAGCACCAGTTCTATTGAAATGATCTGTAGGATGTCATTCACAAGCCACATCTACATTTAACATTTACATTTTAGTCATTTAGCAGACGCTCTTATCCAGAGCGACTTACAGTAAGTACAGGGACATTCCCCCCGCGAGGCAAGTAGGGTGAAGTGCCTTTCCCAAGGACACAACATCATTTGACACGGCCGGGAATCGAACTGGCAACCTTCAGATTACTAGCCCGACTCCCTCACCGCTCAGCCATCTGACTCCCTACAGTAGATCCCTCTTGCCCAGCAGATGGCAGCCTTAACAAGCATCCATAACGAGGAAAACAACCAGCTGGCACGCTGCCACTACTGTTTCCTGTTTCCAAAACATGACATGTCCATGGTCGCAGTGTTCCAGGCCTCCAGTGTTCCAGTGTTCCAGTATTCCAGGAACTGTGCGGGGAGTCAGGTGACTGAGTGGTTAGGGAGTCGGGCTAGTAATCGGAAGGTTACCGGTTCGATTCCCGGCTGTGCAAAATGATGTTGTGTCCTTGGGAAAGGCACTTCACCCTACTTGCTTCGGGGGGAATGTCCCTGTACTTACTGTAAGTCGCTCTGGATAAGAGCGTCTGCTAAATGACTAAATGTAAATGTATTCCAGAGCGCCAGTGTTCCAGTATTCCAGAGTTCTGTGAAGAAAACAGCCAAGTTTAGAAACAGTGATTGTAAACCCAAGTAATAGAAGACCAAAGTCACGGTCTTGTGCATATCTGTGTGACCTTTAAGTTCTTGTTGTTTGCTAAGATTCCTCTTAGAGCAAGGTGTTTTCAAGGAACCAATTATAGGATGATTGACAAGGTTAGGGCAACACAAGTGCAAAACAGGATACAATATTCAGCTGTTATGGAACACGTTTTTAACATTGCGAGAAGCAGATACATGAGGGGTTAATGGGATCTAGGCTGTCAGAAGATCATTCTCAATAAAGTTGGTTTAATCATCATAATGGAAGCAAATCAGTGACATATCGTTTTTAAAAGGCATTGAATACTTAATATTGAGATCAGAATTCTACTGTTTGAATTTGAGAAACCTGAATATCCGAACCGTGAATTTTTGTATCCGAATTTTTTTGTTTTGTTCTGTTTTGTTAAAGAGGTGAATTCAAAACTAACTAATTCGGTGGTTTTTCATTTCAATAGTAAGTATTCAATGCGTTTTCAAATTCAAAACATTACGTTACTGATTTGCTTCCATACATCTACCTTTGGTAATAATTCTAAACTCACACTGTCACATAAATCCACAGCCTTTCTTTCCTACGTTGTGAAAGTCTTCAACTGCAGTTACTCCGGCCGATTCCCGGCCGTGACGTCGTGTCCTTGGGCAAGACACTTCACCCTACTTGCTTCGGGGGGAATGTCCCTGTACTTACTGTAAGTCGCTCTGGATAAGAGCGTCTGCTAAATGACTAAATGTACTCCAGCAGGCCAACACACTCATGACCTCTTGACCTCTGACCTGGAGCTGTCAGATATTTACACTATCTTAATCCACAGTAAATACTTCTAATCTGGATGGAACAAAGTCACAGCCGGAGTCAGATGAAAACGGAGTAGTCATGTTCGAAATGTAGGGTTTCTTACTGTAATGCAGCATGTAACAACCTGCCCAGTGCCCACCCCCTCTCACTACTCACACACACACTCACACACACATATCAGAACATTGCTCAAATATGCAACCCAGATCAATTGTAAATGTATTGCCGCTTCCCTGAACTGTTTCACGTCGTGTCAGGCCTTGAACGGAAAACAACAACACGTTCTCAGAACTTTGCAAGTGCTTCTCCGAGCCGTCAATCAGGAGAGGATTGACGACCCATGTGATCTTAAACAAACTACCTGCATACCACACATAGCTCCAGACCACAGTCCTAAAACAGACGGATAGACAGACTCAGACAGACTTACGCACTGATTACCTGACCGTTCTTACTCACCTGATTAACACCTGTTTATGATGTCACGGTTCAGTTTGCCTGTTCTGTTGTAGTGACGAAGAATTAGCATTAGCTGGGTTGAGTTGTAGCGGTTGAATGCCAGATGAGTGGCTATGCAATCTGTTATTTGTAAAAGGGTTTACTCATGCCATGGTGAGTCATGTTCACCGACGACCAGAGCATGCCTCCCCAGACTTCGGGTACTTTGTATTGCCGTATCCCTGACTCGACCTTGGATTGATGATGAAAATAACCATTGCCTTTGTTATTTATAATCAATCTTCAAGCTGTTAGTTAAACATACGACATATGGAAAAAGCAATTCTCATTACTTGAAATAAGGTCAAATTAATATGGGAAAATTAAGTGTCCGCCGTTATGAATGGACCCTGATGTATTATCGTGTGCTCGGGGCGTCTGTGTTTAGCTGCATATCTTAAGTTCAGCTGTGATATGACGACTCTTATGACTCAAGGTTACAAGTTGTTTTCACTGATGGGAGAGCACGCATATCTACGTGTAGGCCTAATAATAACATCTGGTTAAATGCTGTACACTATTAACCACGTGTTAATTTTAATTGAATCACACCCAGGTATGCGTGCTAATTGTCAGTATTGATATCAATCTGAACATTTTGGTATAGCTTTATAAACATAAACAAACAGCGAAACGGAACCCAATGTTCTACGTTGTTGAAAACAAGTTTTATGACTATGTAACCTTGGGACTGATATTAAGACCGCTTTAAGTGGGCCAATTAGTAAATACACCGTATGACAACTTGTTATACTCGTGGATTAACGCCGTAGGTGTCTGTGTTTACTAGTTTACAGTTTCATACATTTTTCTAACAAACTCCACTACGCAGTAATCTTGTAATGTGTTCTCAAATCTACTGTAGGCTAAAGACTCAGACGATGTCTCGCTGAGTGTTGAATGTTGTCATTTCTCGCCGTGAAACATTTTCATTGGGTGAAGTCTCGTCTCCGCTCGGTGTTGTGACTCACCGGGGGTGCGGTCTCATTCCAAACATACTCGTCTCGACTGAGTGAAGAGTATAGATGAGTGTCTGGGTGTGGAGTTCAGTATCTCACGGAGAGCGACTAGTGAAAGACGCTGCTGTTATTCATGGTCTTTTAATCCTTTCACTTGTACGAGGTAGAAGTTCTGCAGTATTGTAGCTACTTTTCTTAAATAAGATGTCGTCGATTGACGAGATGTCGTGAACGAACTGAATTGACAGCAATCCTGTAAGTAGAATTACCAACGCATAGCCTGCAAACTGTATTCAATCTAGATACTATCTTTCTGATTGTTTTGTTCAAATTATTCATTTTCCTGGTAAATTGCTGACAAACTTTTCTTTTTATGTTTCCTAGGTTTAAGTGGACATTTGTAACAGTCTATCTGCTTTTGCAAACGCTCAGGATTTCAAACCTGCTCAAACCGCCTGGAAATGAACTGCACAAAGTAAGTATTCAGCAACAAAAGGACACTCCCAAAACCACACAGGGAGTGTGTTAACTTGACAGTTTTTTTCTTCTAATCCGGTCTCCTCAACCATGCTAATCCCCCTCATTTTCTCTCTCTCTCTCTCTTCCTCTCTTCAGAGTGCTCCCTGCATTTGGAGGGCATCCCATGATGTCCCAGTCATCTGTGACGCCGGTCGACATGGCCATGAGACTGTCACTCTGCCAGAGCCAACCTCTCTGCCACCTCATGGGTGTCACCACCCTGAAGTCCCTGTATCCTCACAGCCAGCCCAGAGACATCCAGCCCCACCGGCCCAGCTTCCGCCTGACCCCGCGCTCCTCCTCGTCGTCCTCCTCCTCCTCCTCCCTCGAGCGCGCGACCGCCAAGAGCTGCATGCGCCGGGAGGACGGCACCCCGAAGAAGAGACGCGTGGTCTTCGCCGACGCTCTGGGACTCTCTCTGACCATGGTGCGTCTGTTCATCCAAGAACCCACGTCCCCCTCCGTCTCCCCCTGCGGCTCCCCCTCGGTGGCCCCGGCCGCAGAGCCTCTCTCCGGGCTTCTGGTCCGGACGCCTCCGGGCCCGCGCCACAGGCTCCGGCTGGCCTTCCCTCCGCCCAACCAGGACTTCAAGGCCTTCCACGGCCGCCTGCAGGAGACGGGCGTGCAGCTGGAGAGCTGCAGCGTGTTCGAGGCGTCTCTCAGCGGCACCGTGCGCGTCTGCAACGCCGGCTTCGACACGACGGCCCACGTCCGGGTGACCTTCGACTCCTGGAGGAGCTACAAGGAGGTGCCGTGCTCCTCCTCCGTGCAGCGCTGCGCCGGCCTGGACGCCGACCTGTTTGCCTTCAGCGTGGCCGTGCCCCCGAACCTGGACCCCAAAGAGCGCGTGGAGTTCTGTGTGTCCTGTCGAGCGGGCGGTGGATCGCCGCCTCTCTGGGATGACAACAGGGGGCAGAACTACCGTGTGATCGTGGAGCCTGAGGGCTCGGGGAACAATCAAGCCTCTTGGTCTCTGTCTCGGCCCCCCAGCCGCACCTTGAAGCGGCCCACCTTGTGGTCCAGGATGGGAACGCTCGGCCCACAGAACTCTGCAAGCCCCAGCCTCTACTCCTCAGATGTGTTCAGCCACCAGAACTGGAGAACCGAGAGAACGTCTCAGATCTAGAGCTGTTTACGAGTCTCTTGTTGACCTGGAGGGGGGAAATCATTTAGTGTTGTTGTTGCTGATTGCTTCGATTGTATTGGGGTTTAGCACTTTCCGATGCTCATTTGTGCCTTTTAGTCAAATGTGAATTGCTTTTGCACTTCTTATTTATTGAGCGTGTACACTGCCTATTGACATGAAGCTCAGGGAAATGGAAGCGTTTTTTGTTGTTAAATGTTTATCACTGATTGTGCACATGTGATCTTTTCTCTCAAAGCTGATACATAGAGACTGTACTGTTATATAACAACTGTACTGAAAACACCACAGGCATCGTAGACTGAAGGCTGACAAATATATTTGTGCCAATACTTTTCGATTAAACATTTTTAAAGAAACTCAAGTCATTTTTGAAGTGTTTTGTTGCATTTTTCTATTCATGATCGATTAACAGAAAGAGAGAGTTACTCTCATATGAAGAGATGTTCTCTTCTTTCTCTGGTCGGCAGGAGAGATGTCCAAAATCATATTTTACAAGATGTTTATGGCCCAGTTTCCCAGACATGGCCTAAAGCCAGAGCCTAGACTAAAAACCTGTTCCATGCAGATCTTTGTTGAAATGTTCTCTTACATTAGGACTAGGTTTAATCCATGACTGGGAAACGGGGCCTATATGTTCAACTGATCGATTATTAAAGTTTGATGAACAGAGTATTTAAGCACAGGGTGAAAACACTTTGAAAGCTATACTTGTCAGAAGTTCTACTGCCTGTTTTCCAAAGGGTGTCTTAGTTGCCTTGGATGTCAACAGACTTCAGCGTGCCTTTGTCTCCTTGCGTCAGACATTCCAGCCCAATTTCGCACTGGACATTCTAGGAAAACGAAAACCCTCTCCTCTGCCCTTCTGAGAACATCCTAACGCCTGTCAAGACACACCCCTTACATACGTGACCTTTCTGCTCCAGTACACTTATCCTTCACTATCTCCCATGTTCTCTTGCCAATGCTGTTACACCTCAGGCCACAGGAGTGTCAGTGTCAGTGTGTTATGGCTGCGAGCCGGGAACAAGTGGTTGGTAACCATGGCAGCGTTTGGGCCTGTGTTTACATGCCGAGGCGGAGTCCCGGTGTCAAGTACAGATGGGCTGGAGGGAGAAAGTGTGCTGTATTTCTCTTGTTCTCTCTGTTCATGACTCACTGCTCGCATGTCCTTTGGGCTGTCCTGTGTCCCAGTATGCGGGCTTCTGTCCAGGCCAGACCTGGGAAGCCAGCCTGAAACTCCACGCTTAAGTTTGTGTCTTCTTTGCTCTCACTCTTGTGAGGTCGTTCTGAAAGCGTGAGCCGTCCAGACCCACTCCCCACACACAACATTCCTCTTTTCAGTTTTCGACTCGGGTGAATGGGAGGACCCTTTTCGTTTCTCCGTAAAGATAAAGAACTTCTCACGCCGTGAGAATGTGCAGTGATTCACTGGCCCCGTCTGTAAACTTGATCAGAGACGTTTTTCCTGCTTCTCTCTCGCCTCCCTGTGATACTGATACACCGCTGTGCCTGATGGTTGCCATGCGTGATTAGCATATCAGTAACCCGGAATGACCGCAGGGATTCAAAAAGCACACGAGAGAGACTGCAGTTCAACTCTGCGAGGCCTTCCAATCCCACCATGCATTGCGTTTCCACAAGAACTTACAACTCCGAGACCCTCCACACAAAGCTCGCAGCACAACAAAGTGTATCCGGACCGATGCGGTATTATTCCGGTTTTCCGCCGGAGAGCCATTCGAATCCCGTACCAGCACACTGTGTTCCCTCTAGAGCCTTTGTGAAAGGTTGGATGATGTCCCACAGCATGAGCTTCTCTCTCGGGCATTCCTCTCCTCACCCCTTCAGCCGGCACAATGGCAGGGAGATTCTGTTGCGCTGGGAACAGTGTGTCTTTGTTGAGTTCCGCTGCTTACAGGGGATGAGGGGGGGGGGGGGGGAGAGGGGGAGACCGGCCCTTTTATCAGGGAGCATTCATACCTGAGGGGCCCAGGGGGCTTCCGTGGACCGCCAAGAGCAGGTCACTGTGTCTTTGGTGAAAACATCTTTATATGGCTCTGTATACAACACTGGGCTTGTGTCACAAAGGTAGTTTTACACAACCACACAAATACAGTCATGTAAGATATTTTGTGTGTCTAAGACTTTTGCACAGTACTGTATACTGACATATTACATATTACATAAATCTCCACCCTCGGGGGGGGGGGCAGGTGTAAACCTTGCCTAGGGCACCAAATGTGCTACAACTGGCCCTGAGTAGCCTACATCACACCAGCTGTGGAATGGGGGATCAGTCTAAACCGGCTTCTTTAGTGCAATCTCAGTGCCGGAATGCTGCAAGCTGGCAGATATTTTCTTGCTATGGGACTTCAATCCTATCAGGCAACAAGGAAGGATTTTCTTATAATAAATTGTTGTAGCATCCTATGAATATATGATTGAAGTGTGTTTATCACTTAAGCAAAGGATAGCGTCCATAAACGATGTCTGTGACGTCCTTCCACTGCGAAGTTCAAAATGCTGTAGCGCCCTCTTGTGGTGAGTGTGTAAACTGCTTTAATTTTAGAAATCGGGCTCGTGTTTACAATACTGTTAAATAATCTGACAGTATACCAGCATGATGCAATGAGTCTTTTTTAGTTTATTGTTGGTAGACACCAGGTATATCTGAGGAGTAAATCTTCAGAGACAATGACAATGAGTGGGACAACAGTGAGAGGTAGATTTAGATGTCCATGTCAAACTCAAAAGGCAAGGTAACATATTTTCTGGCTTGAGGGTCTAGTAAACTTCTTGGTAATTGTAGTTTTTGAGCAGGTGGCTTGTCCCGTGAACTACAGACTACTTCAGAACTACAGAAACTTTCAATGACAGCGGTCGCTGGGAAGGTGATTGTTCTCAGGGTTGTAGCCGGCCGTGGCGAAACAATCGGCAGCCTTCCTGTCACAGTCGCAGATGAACATCTCACACTTGTTGTTGTTGCCTGGGGAACAGAGAGAGAGAGAGAGAGAGGGGGGGGGGGAGAGAGAGAGAGAGAGAGAGAGAGAGAAAGGGGGGGGGAGAGAGAGAGACAGAAAGAAAGAGAGAAACAGAAAGAGAGAGAGGGAGAGAGAGAGGGGGGAGAGAGAGAGACAGAAAGAAAGAGAGAAACAGAAAGAGAGAGAGAGAGAAACACAGAGAGAGAGAGAGAGAGAGAGAGAGAGAGAAGGAGAGAGAGAGAAGGAGAGAGAGAGAGAGAGAGAGAGAGAGAGAGAGAGAGAGAGAGAGAGAGAGAGAGAGAGAGAGAGAGAGGGAGATGGAAAGAGAAAGAGAGAGGAACAGCAATGAGAAGCAGAACACGGAGATGCAGGTAAGTGTGGATTGTCTTGGAGGAGGCGGAGTCAAGTCCAGTTCTGTTTGGGTTCAACTCACTCTCACAGGTGACCTTCCTGGTGGCCTTGTCACACTTGTAGCTGTAGATCTCGGTGTAGGGGTTGTCAAAAACGGGCCAGCACTCGCTGTGCTGCATGGCATCACTGAAACACTTGTCATGCACTTTACAGCACCTGGGACAAAGTACAGAGTCGTCACATTAGGGCGTAGCTTTCACTATACATGGGTGGGTTTCACTGTACATGGGTGGGTTTCACTATACATGGGTGGGTTTCACTATACATGTCCCACAGGTTTTGAAAATGGCCAATGTGTGCCCCCCCTCCCCCTCCGCCCTCCACACACATACACACTTTTTATTTAACGGTTAGGGCTAGGATTAGAGTTACCATCCTCAATTCTAAAAAACAAGCTGTCCCACCAACATTTGAAAACAAAACCCACAGCCCTGCATCGCAAGATGAAAAGAATATTCCTCACGCTCTCCTACTCCTAAAAAGGTGTCAATGTATTTATTTGAATCATTACTATGTCTATGTCCAACAAACGACAACATGGTTCTAGGGTCAGTAGCCCATGACCTCTGACCTGTCCAGATCATCCACGGGGGTTCCAGAACCTCCCTTGCCACAGTAGCAGCCGTAGTCCGTGTACTCGATCACGGGCCAGCTGTCAGGCATGGTGCACAGGATCATGTCTCTGAACTGCCACAGAGCTCTGTAGTCCATGCCAGCCCGGGCTACAGCACACACACAAACACACAAACACACAAACAAACACACAAACACACGGAAGGTGAAAAAAAACGATGCAGCTAACCTTCAGAGCCAACCTTCAAAGATCTGAGGAGAAGCCTTTAGAGTCACCATCCCTGAGTTAGGTTTGTGGTGAGACTTTAATTGCCTTTCTCCTGGAGCTGTTGGCAGTAACAAGTGTCAAATCGTTTTTTTAAATACAGTTAACAACATTTGGAACTTACCAACAGTCAGGCAGAAGGCCACAAGTACAAAGGCCTGGAGGGAGTTCATGTTGAAACGAGGTTCTACTCACCAGCTCTGTGACAGGGTGGTTATATACCCCCCCTCTAGCCTTGAGACCTGTCCAGTACAACACTGTACATTAAGGAACATACGTGTCCAGCAACATATGCACAGCCTTGAAAAAATCCCACACTTTAAATGAACTTCTGTCACATGTTTACATTTCCACCCACGGCCTGTTTGATTGGGTGCTGTGTGTTCCGGAGTCTTCCCACTGGAACATGTCTCAATGTACAGGGAATGTTCCTGTACTTACTGTAAGTCGCTGTGGATAAGGGCGTCTGCTAAATGACTAAATGTCAATGGCTTGAAGCATTTCTGGTTTTGGGGGGGAAATATTTATATCTCTACCTATAAAACTTTGATCATTGACATACAAGTTGTTGCTCTCTTCCTAGAAGTATGATCCTGACCTTCACGTTAGAGGTTTTAATGACAGAGGTCGTTGAGGACTGTACAAGTGCTTGTAATTCGCTTCTTTTTATTTAAGAACATTAATGTCTTCAAATGATATGAGTGGTTGTGTCACTTTTGCCAGGTCAAACTAAAGATGGTGTCAGTTTCCTACCTGTTCTCCAGCGGAGTCAGGTGGCTGAGTGGTTAGGGAATCGTGCTAGTAATCTGAAGGTTGCTGGTTCGATTCCCGGCCGAGTCAAATGACGTTGTGTCCTTGGGCAAGGCACTTCACCCTACTTGCCTCGGGGGGAATGTCCCTGTACTTACTGTAAGTCGCTCTGGATAAGAGCGTCGGCTAAATGACTAAATGTAATGTAAATGTAAATGTTCTGCTCCATCCAATGTTTGTTCCACGGGTCAGGTGATTTTGTACATTTTACAATCTACGCCTTCTAACCTTGAGGGCCATGTTCTTTCAGATCAAACATACAGCTTTCAACTACAGTCTACTGGCCATTCTCCAGCACACTGGTATAGATGTTTCATGATAGAGAAGGCTATTCATGGGCTGCTGTACAGTTCAGTTAGCTTCTAACAGTCACACTGTAGGTAGCATCTATGACTGAAGGTATTCATTAAATGTCAAGTAAAATGTCTTAGACATTCTTAATTATTAAGACATTCTTCATTCTTAACGTCTAATAAATAATAAGTGATTTTCTGTATCAGAAACTCAGAGAGGAAGCGTGTGTCGGTTCAATCATTTATTTTAGAAATAACATTTATCGTGCAACAAAATTCATTTTCATTTGAATAAAAACTCTGACGCAAAGGGAAAGAATTGACACAACAGCATGAAAATCAGGTTCACATTGATATGTCCGCCTCCTTCTCTGAAGCACTGGCCTCCAACTCAAATATGGACTATGTTAAACACTGACGTTCTCATAAGAACCATCCTATTAGCTGTAGCACCTTCCTAGACTGGTCCCTTAGACCAAGCGGACCACATGAAGAAGTCATGTCGAAAATACACAGCTACATAAATACTCTTCTATGATTAAAAGAAAATACTATTCAACATTGTGTGAAGTGCTGAGAAAATGGAGGTGGACCACATGAAGAAGTCATGTCGAAAATATACAGCTACATAAATACTCTTCTATGATAAAAAAAATACTATTCAATATTATGTGAAGTGCTGAGAGTTAAATAAGTGCCATAAACGTATACAGATGTCACTTTTGCCCAAATGTTAGCAAACATCAAGAACAAAGGACACTGAAGGGAGTCGGAAAAACTCGATGAAACTGTTTCTCATCGCTAAGGTACTGCTAAAAAGGCCCACAGCGGCTCCAACAGTGTTGCTGATCTATTATTTAGATCACGGAACGTCTGTTTGAAGTACATAAAGGAGTTCTTGTGGCGTAACACAGACGGACTGCCTCTCTCCGGTCTCTACCCAGAGATTCTCTCTCTCGTCTCACTTCCTGTCTGTTCCCAAACCATCGGCAGAGTTCTGCCAGTTAGCTAACAACTCTCTGTCTCCTACCCTCTCATTCTACAGCTGAAGCAGGGATACTAAACTATATACCGTGTATATATACACATATATATATATGTATATATATATATATATATATATATATATATATATATATGTGTGTAGACAACGGTTCCTTAAAAGAAGGAAAAGGCAGGCTGAGTAATATTGAAGTGATTGAGTGAGGTGAATCTCTAGTGAGGTATATGTATGTAAAGGGAATGTGGGGTGTTGGGTGGGAGGGGGGAGGGCGGGAGGGAGGGAGGGAGGGAGGGAGGGCGGGCGGGAGGGAGGGAGGGAGGGGGGAGGGCGGGCGGGAGGGAGGGCGGGAGGGCGGGAGGGAGGGAGGGCGGGAGGGAGGGCGGGAGGGAGGGAGGGCGGGCGCTGGCTGATAAGGCACACAGGGGTTCATATGGGTTTGTACAGGAGGGTGGTCACATACTTCTTCTTGTAGCGGTGAGTCGCACTCAGCACCATCACACCATCCTGATGGAGAGAGGTAGTAACAGAGAGAGAGAGAGATAGAGAAGAGAGGGGAGAGAGGGGAGAGAGAGTAAGGAGAGAGACAGAGAGAGAAGAGAGGGGAGAGAGAGAGATAGAGACAGAGAGAAAGAAGAGAGGGGAGAGAGAGTAAGGAGAGAGACAGAGAGAGAAGAGAGGGGAGAGAGAGTAAGGAGAGAGACAGAGAGAGAAGAGAGGGGAGAGAGAGAGAGAGAGAGAGAGACAGAGAGAAAGAAGAGAGGGGAGAGAAGAGAGGGGAGAGAGAAAGAGAGAGTGAGGAGAGAGAGAGAAGAGAGAGTGTATTGTAAAGTTGTATATCTAGCAAAGCACCACTTTGGGTGAAGCTATTCCATTACATCTTGCCGACTGGGAAAGATTCCGCAGTCTTCTCTCGGCAGGTCCGAAAGAGTCTGTCATCTTAATAGTTTGTCTCACCTTGATGGAGAGAGCGTACAGGTGGCTGAGCATGACATGGTTAGGTTCAGGGAGCAGAGCAGGGTCACACTGAAAGCAGCAGGAGAAAGTGCTCGACATTAAAAACACACATCTCCTAATGGACGTCAAATCATTTCGAATTAATCGTCGTCCGAGAGCAAGTCTCGGCCAATAAGGTACAAACTAGGACAGAACTGACTAGTCATGAGTTGCTAGGCGGAAATGCCGACAGCAAAGCAGCTGTGGACTTACAGATATCCCTGTGTCCTTGTTGAGGATGACCTGCAGCAGGTGAGGTGGTAGAATGGGAGGAGATTTAAACTTCTCTTCCTGTTTGGGGACGTAAGCCTCTTGATGATACGGTCCCGGAGGGGAACTGGAGAGATCTGACTCAGCAAAAAAAAAAAAGCATTTTAAAGTTAATGTATGAAAAGAGAGTCAACATGAGTCTGTCTGAAGTTAATGTTTAGCTTTTTAATTTGACAACTCCATGCAGATTCTTCCCTTCCCCCTATGCAGCTTTCCAATGCAAACCGTTGTGTCAGATAAGAACCATACGTTTCTACGGAAACAGAGAGAGGCAGGAAGTCCTCTGAATGCTTTAACCACGTGGTCTGTATACATGTGACCGGTCAAAGGTCATGTTAAGGGACATGAGAGAGTGCTCTGACCTGACATGTCGGAGCATTTCTGGGAGTCTACCATGAGGGCGTCAAACACCTCAAAGTCAGTTGTCTTCACCTGAATGATGTTGTTGACGGTACCCAGTTGATTGGTTACAACAGGCTGAGGGTAGCAAACAAAGACCAGATCATCGCATTAAAACAATAGTAACTGTACATCAGTTAACTGTAAGTCAATTATTAGTGAAATAATAATAATTGTTCATGTCCACAACTGCCAAAGGGGCACAAAAGGGGTTCTATGTTCAGAATTTTTTTTGCATACTTCAGCAGGGTCGTGAGTCCACTGTCCATCTACATAAAACTTATACTGATGTTCTCCTTCTGGAAGATCCACGATCGCCACAAAGTTGTTCTGACTGTTGGGTCACACAAGACAACAATTACCATGTTATATCCAACCCTCTTTTTTTCTCCCTCCAAAGCCAAACCAAATACCGTCTCCCTCACCTCTTTATCAAAGGGATCTTGTTGGCCCAGTTGTTGAACGACCCAGACAAGAAAACCTCCTTTCCATCTCCAATCCAGCGGAAGACCATGGGTCTGTCCAGAGTCGGACCTTTGTCATCCGCCTCCAAGTCCTGACGCCACGCAAGAAACTCCTCTTTCTCCGACGGCGCCTTTGCGTGCAGGGTAAACGTTTGAGGAAGAAAAAAACACTATAAATAAGATTTATCTTGATTAAACAAGACAGAAGCCCCTACTGGATGGGTGATCAATGCTTTCTGTCATCATTAGCAACTGTGTCTGACCTTGATGTCCTCCCCATGGAAGATATCGGCATCCTCGGGGCTGTCCATCAAGATCTTGGGTCTATCGCCCTCCTTAACCCGACTATCCCGCCGGTGACCCTTATCTCCCTGGCCCATTCCAGCCCTCTCGCTGTTGGTGTTTCCCATGATGGTCGAGCCGTTGCACTGAATTAAGATCACTGTTCGAACAGAAGTCCGAAAACACATTTAGTTCTATCGACACAATGAAGATGAAATAAATTTACAAATACAATCGCGTTTCTCCCGGTAGGAGCAAGCAAGCTACCTGAAGCTACCTCAGAGACTCGTATAAAACTACACAATTAGCTAACGATATTGGCTTGCTAGTACAGTAGTATGTAGCTCTACAGCTGCACTACTGTTACTGTAGTTGTAGTAGCTGTTCGCTACTGTAGTTTGATATACAAGCTAGCCTAACGTTGTTTTACGTTCCAATTTCTATCCTACCACACCCGTACTGTATAGAAACAGTAGACTATTGTGAAAGGGTAGTGCAGTCGGCTGGCAATGTGGTTAGGTAGCAGTGAATAGACTTAGTGCTATTTTAATAATGGCCAGTTTAGCAAGCTAACTAGCAAATGTGAACGCCAATACTATATTCATTTTCTTGACCACCAAGTTACCAGTGGTACAGTAACCAATGACATTAGTTGGCTAGCTAGCTAGATGATGGAGGCTTAACAGTACACACTGTACTAGTAACTAGCATTAGCTAACACGATGGATTCCTGTCTTGAAAGCCTCGCCATCGCTAAAACTACATTAGATGATGTAGACAGTTACACAAAGAATAGAGATTTGGGTACCTGAAATTAAATTCCAATGTACGCCACATAGGCCTACGATGTTTTCATTTTGGATATCCGAAATTACAACTTTCACAGCGTCATTACAAAATGCCCCGCCCACACCATCCTTTCTGCTGCTGATAAACTGATAAAGCTTCGTTTCTGTTTAGATAAAGAAGCGAACGGAGTTCTTGCTCGGGTAAACTTGAATTATCTTGAGCCTATCCTAATGTATAATGCGGACTTAATTGACACATTGAGTGCAACATCTTGATCAGAAGGCAATTAGCCTAACTCGTCTACGTTGTCACTGTGGGCCTTTAACCATCCAACGTGTCTGTAATGGTTATACTGTGTAGGCTACGTTCATTTATAATTTGAAGACGATGCAAAGTCATATCTGTTCAGTGTTTACTGACAGAAGCGCAATTCATCTTTATTATCGCTAGATGGCAGTGTAGACTCTTGGCAGTGTAGGCTTTTTGGAACTGGTTTGAGCCAGCGTCATACATAAATCCATGTTGAAAGCCTATTATACAATTGACAACTGATTGCTGTTTTACCATGTATGTTGTGTAGTCCTTATAACTATGCAATAGATTCAGCAAGCATTTTAGAATATATATTTTGCGTTTTTGTTTCTCTACAGTTAATTGCCAGGAAACAGGAAGTCACAGAGGTCACTTACCGTTATACTTGTGCTGTTGATGGATTAGCATATTTTATACCATGGCTGTCAACAGCTTATGAAATGTCTTACAGCCTCAGTAACCCCTCTCCACACACACACAAACACACACTCACACACACACACATACTTACACACACATGCACACGCACACAGACACACACACAAACCCCGTCGGTGGCTGTTTGCACTGTCTGAGGAAGTGCTAGATGTGTCAGGGTGTGAAGAGAACATCTGCAGGGAGACTGCAGATTGTCATACTCGGCTTTTCATCCTCTTGCTCTCCATCCCCACTCGCCACACACCATCACCGCTTACTCATCGACCTGCATGTCCGCTTTACACACACACACACACACACACACACACGCAAACACACACACCTGCGCGTTCTTTGCTGCGTATGCAGCATGACAGGAAGCTTCATCTCATAACGAGGGTCCAGATTCGACTTTCTCAGACCACGTGATTCCCACGGAGAATGGTGCTGTAGCTGGACTAATTATTACGAATCCATCTAGAAAACCGTAATAAACACAAGTAGCCTAGATGTCCTTTGTCTAGAATGTCAGGACCCGGCCCTGATGAAAGACTGAGGCAATGGCCTTTGCTGCGTCACACTGTGCCACAGATGTCCGCCCGCATGAGGTATCCAATTAAAAAGGGTCTGTCTGTCATGACCCTAAGGCCACCATTACGAAATATTGAACTTCACTTTGTACTTTCATTTTCAGCCTGCAAATTGACTCAGTGGGCGCGGGGGAAAAAACCCCAGATCTCTGTTAATAATCATGTGAACTGGTAATCTGATGATGTCAAGTTCTCATTCATTGCCATGGCAAAATGTGTTCTACAAGTCTTAGTCAGGCAGTATCTGCTTGACTGCTTGCCTTGTTTTGTGCTGGATATAGTGTAGCCCACACCTCAAGCTTGTTTTCGTGTGTGGCGCGAGTGTGTGTCATGCGAGCGCGTGTTGTCTGAGCAAGTGTGCGCGCTGCGGATGTGCGGTGGGAGAGTGGGTGGAGTTGTGTGCCGTGTAACATTTGAACAACGCTTCATCAGAGCGCTTCGACGTTTCGTCAAACGGACTCTTAAAAAAAAAAACGAGAGATGTTCGAGGCGTGCCCTGCAGTCAGACATCTCAGTCCAGCGCACAACAAACTTAGAGACCAGCAGAGCAGCCGAGGAGAAAGGGGTCTGGCAGCCTGATATGACGGAGGCGGTGTTTTGTTTGTGTGGGCGAGTGTTAAAACCTATTATTTTTTCATGTGGAGATTGCGGTTCGTGTGGGATGTTGAAGTCAAGAGCGAACTGTTTGAAAGCGGTTAGCTTGGGTACTATGGTGGATGAATGCAGGTGGGGTCGGGGGGGTCGTAGACCATGGCAGATAGTTTAATAACCAGGACTATGTCTCTGTCTATCTCCTGTCCTCCCAGATCAGGGTGCATCCATGGTTGTACTAGGCTGTAGAAGATCTAAAAATGGCCGACCTGGCTCAACATTCCCTATTGCACATGGACACCCAGAAGCAAACTGTGAAGCACACACACACACACACACACACACACCACCTCTGATAGACCCAGCTTCCCAGGCGGTTCCTTTTGATAAGACTGTTGATGAACATCCAGACGTGACTGATGTCCTGACCTTTCGACATGACTCCGTTAGGCAGCCGGCCAAGCAGCCAAAGCCTACTGTGGTCTCCCCCAACCTACCCTGCTGTGGTTGTTTACCCTTACATCCCTGTGGACCGCTGCCCCCCTCCCACCCAACAACCCCCACCCACACACACACACACACAGCAGCCAGAGTCTGGGACACACGGCAGTATTAACTGCCTTAACACATTAACCTTTAGACTGCAGGTCACATCATTCACTCACACAGGAGCCATGTCTGGGGTCGCGCAACTCAAACTGCTGTGGAACTCATCTAATGAAAAAGAAGGAGTCTGCCCTTCCTCCTTCTCCTCCCTAACCTCCTCTTCCTCCTCCTCCCTAACCTCCTCCTCCCTAACCTCCTCTTCCTCCTCCTCCTCCCTAACCTCCTCTTCCTCCTCCTCCTCCTCCCTAACCTCCTCCTCCTCCCTAACCTCCTCCTCCTCCCTAACCTCCTCTTCCTCCTCCTCCTCCTCCCTAACCTCCTCCTCCTCCCTAACCTCCTCCTTCTCCCTAACCTCCTCTTCCTCCTCCTCCTCCTCCCTAACCTCCTCCTCCTCCCTAACCTCCTCCTCCTCCCTAACCTCCTCTTCCTCCTCCTCCTCCCTAACCTCCTCCTCCCTAACCTCCTCCTCCTCCCTAACCTCCTCCTCCTCCCTAACCTCCTCTTCCTCCTCCCTAACCTCCTCCTCAGCCCACTTCTCTCTCTCTCTCGCTTTCACTTTGTGTTCATCGTCCCATGCTTAACTTTCTACATTTTGCCTTCCTCCTCCCCATACAGATGAACCTGGCCCCAGACAGCTCATAGAGGGCAGTGTGACACAGGTTGTCCTTGTGACATTGTTCCAGAAGCTCCCAGCAGCACAAGCCGAGTGTCCTGAAAACACAAGACTTCCTCTGCTTGCTCTCTCTCTCTCTCTCTCTCTCTTTCTCTCTCTCTCTCTCTCTCTGTCTCTCTCTCTCTCTATGTCTCTCTCTCTCACTCTCTCTCTCTCTCTCTCTCTCTCTCTCTCTCTCTGCCTCTCTGTTCTCTCTCTCTCTCTCTCTCTCTCTCTGTTCTCTCTCTCTCTCTGTTCTCTCTCTCTCTCTCTCTCTCTCTCTCTGTCTGTTTTCTCTGAATAGGAGGGTAGTTCAAATGTCCACTGTCTGCTTAAAATGAGTAAAGGAAGACACATAATAACTAGTTAATGCCATGTGTTTATTTCATAGTCACAATATCTCAACTTGTACCGTCTACAGATTCAAGTCACACTCCAGGCAAATCAAAATGACAGAAAATGACCTTATACGCCTTTCAATCCCTCAACTTTTACTGTTAAAATTAAAAAAAGAAAACTGAAATGGCGACAGATGACTCCAGTTTGTCTGGGAGCAATAGCCTGAGTAGAACAGGAACCAGTTTCTCTTAAAGGGCAGTATTTACACGCCTGCTAGAGCGGATTAGCTTTTATTAATAAATTCACAATCTTCATCACAATCATCACTGGAAGATAACAGAGAAGTAGACCTGGAACAAGAGAACGGAATAACTAGGTAGGATACAGGAATAAATACAGCTTTTTAATGGATAATAATAATATAGGTCATAATATGATATTTATAGCATGTCCTTATATAATATGTAGGCAGATAGCTTTCATTCCTGTTTGGTACATGTGCTGATCATGGGAAATTCAGTGACCGCCATACGTATCTATTCGTTTGAAAGAAGCCATGTCCCCTAAATGATAGATACAAAATGAGGTTTGTTTACTTCATATGATGAAGAATGCGGAAACAAGTATGAGGGGATTGAATCTTTTAGGGTAACGAGTAAATACAGCACAACGTGAACCTCAAACCACCTAAAGGCATGATATTTGGTACCTCAGCACAACCCACTGTCCTGTCCTGTGTGTCATTCTGATCCAATCGCTGAATTAAAGGTAGGTGCTTTAAAGTGTTGGCTGTGGAAGTCAGTATCTATCATTTAGGAGAACTCTTTGTGTGTTGTATCCTTGTGTGTGTACTCTGAGCCGTCTACACGTCAGTGACTTGTCGTGAGTTTGTCGTCCTACGTTGTTTCATGAGTCTTCTGAGACTCGTGTCAGTGTGAGTGTGTAAGCTTGGTCGTCAGTGTGTCAGTCCATCAGAGGGTCCTTGAAGTCAGTATGTTGCGAAGCAGAAGCTCTGTAGATGGCTTTATCGGTCCAGTCTGAGTATCGTACAGTAGTACAGTGCCACGGTATCTCTCCCTCCACTTTTCATCCACAGAAAACAGGGCAGGCCTTTTCTCTCTCTCTCTCTCTCTCTCTCTCTCTCTCTCTCTCTCTCTCTCTCTCTCTCTCTCACTCACTCACTCACTCACTCTCACTCTCACTCTCTCTCTCTTTCTCTCTCGTTGGCTTTGGCTCCCTCTCTGCCTCTCCTTCCCCCCTCCTCTCCCTCCAGCCGTCTCTCCTCCTCCTCCTCTCTGGTGGGCTCCAGGTCAGGGCTGTTTCTCTGGGACTATAGAGGCAGGCGGATGTGCATGGCAGGGCTGTTGGGCCTGGCAGCCAGGGTGAAGATGGCACTCTCCTTCAGGAAGTCTGGCCAGGTCACAGGGCTGGGGAGCGGGGAGAGAGCAGGGTTTTGATTGGCTGTTGTACCACACAGACACACATATCCTCACATTCACACACCGCACACTTCCTGTTTGACATACACGTACACACACACACACACACACACCTGTTGTCCTCTTTGTCAGAGTTGAACAGCATCTTGTCTCTGCTCCTGCCGCTGTGGTAGCTGGCTGGGCTGCTCTCAGAGATGGGGCCCACGTGACTGATACTGCGCGAGCACAGAAACACACACACAGAAACACACACACACACACACACATACACACACACACACACAGGTACACACACACACACACACACAGGTACACAACACACACACACACAGGTACACACACTCACACACATACACACACACACACACATACACACACACACACACACACACATACACACACACACACACACACACACATACACACACACACGTACACACACAAAACAGATACATAGACAGACAATGGGTCTTTTTACACTTCAGGTAATACAACACCAGAGGACAATGCCACCCTCTGATTGTGTGCAGCAGACACAAATAGTGCAACAACAAAAGACACACGGCGACTGAACATATCTTTATGGATTGTAGATTCTGGGTGGCTATCTGCCAAGCCCCAGCCCAAGACATGAATATTTAATCATCTTAGTGGGAGGCAGGAGGTCTACCCAGTGAACCCAAAGAAAACAACCGTTTTTTTTTGTTTTTAACACTCTGTAATGAACACTGGCTTCATTATTGAAACAGGAGCTCTGTCCACAAAGTGTGAGCACCAGAGCACCAGAGCAGCGTCTCAGCCAGGCTGACTGTGCTTACAGTAATGAGGCTGAATCGGGGTGCGTGGCACTCTGGCGTGAGGACAGCACGTCCACTCAGACTCCAGTGTCCTCTAGAGGCTGTTGAGTGATGCTCACAGCTCCTCACGGGGAACAAAACCCCCTTCTTTTGATCCGTCTAATGAACGGGCCTGGCTGAGGTCTCGGCGGCGGCGGCTAAATCTAACAAGCGAGGGATCTCTTGGAGGGCCCTCTGCGTCGACGTGACACAGCTGTTCGTCAGACTTCCTTTCGTGTTTATTGACGTCGTCTTACGTGTCGTGTCTGTGGCACGGATGACCCCCCTTTGACCCCCCCCCCCCCCCCCCCCCCCCCCCGGAGGGTTCTGTCTGTCGGGGACTCTCAGAGCGGGAGGGGATGTGAGATGTGAGGATCGAGGAGTGGAGGGGGTTACACGAGAATGTTTGGGGATTACTTTGAGGGATTGGTGAAGGTGTTGAAGTGAGGTAGAGGAGATAATCCATGCAGGTCTGGATCACTTACCCACAATTCATAGGAGAACACAGTCCAATGAGTCTGTTAGTGAAGCCAGAAGGAGAATGGAATGGTTGGAAATGACTCGTGACAACGTGAGATGGTGAGACACGCACACACTCACGCTAGCTGACTAAATCAGGGACTCAGTCAAAGTCTAATTTCCTGTTTCAGAAAACTGAAATGAGATGCTGTGAGATGAGGAGAGGTTCGTAAAATATTCATGGACCTTTTGGTCTCTGAACAAAGGCAAACCATCGGCAAGCTTATATGCTGCTTGCCAGAAAAATACTCAAAACAAGGAACAAAAACAGACCTTTAAAGATGAGGCCATCACCTTACTCACTGGGCCTGTTTTCTTCATATTTTGACTGTACTTTTCACTAGTGGTGTGCACATTATATCTACAGTACAGTCCACTAGCCACCATTACAAGCGAGGACTTTCATCCTATACACTGTAGACAATGCTTTTAGAATCCTCATAACGTTTGTGGAAACTGATTACATTCAACTAAATGATATCCAGTAATTTCTTAGTAATTTATACAATCTATTAATCAATTCAATTAAGTTAATTTTATTCTTAAGAGATTAGATTGCTTAAATAGTTTGAGGTGTGAAGAGCATCGGCAGCCTTGTTCTTCGTACCGTTCGATAACGGATGTAAACTGGGGAAAGTTAAGAGACACAACTCTCAAAAAATGACTGTGTTATGGGAAATTCTTAGGAGCAGTGCTGCATGGAAATGAGATCTCTCTGACAGGTAGAAGGAATGACTTAAAAGCATTCTGTCATTATCTCCTGCTATCTCTCCTCTCTCCCTTCGATTTTCTCGGAATTTGGGAGAAGAAAAAAAAAAACGTCCGTTTCTTTATCAGAATAAGTCTGAATCAGCTCGTTTGAATGATTTATATTCGCTAACGGCACATCGGCATTGCATGCAAAGCAGAAAAGGCTTCTCATTGGACGGAGTGGAGGAATGGAACTGTCCAATCCTGGGCACTCAGCGTTTTCTCCCTGTCAGTCAACACACAGGCTCAGCAGCACGGTAATAACATCACCTCATCGACCGCGTTGTCTTACGGGACGGCTCGACAAACCTATACGGGCGTCGATCGAGCTTTATTTTCTCGAGTGAGACAACTGTGAGTTGAAGCCTTGAGGGCTTCCTTAGGGTATGGACAGCGTCTTGGCCGGGTCTCCAGAAGGGTGCTTACCTCACGTTGCAGGACTGCGAGTCTTTGCTCAGCTTGTGGAACCAGGACTGCTGCGCCCAGAGGCACTCCCCTGCCGTGATCACCAGGTCCTTGTCCAGGTCCAGACTCAGGAACACAGACCGGGCACGGTCGCGCTCCTTGGCAGTCAACAGACGCACCAACGAGTTCTGGAGATCAGAAACAGAATGAATTGCAGATTGAGTACGGTTACGTTCCTCTCCAGCTTGATCTACGTATTCTTTGCTGATGTATTTACGATGTGCCTTGATATGCGGATGTGCCACATTGAAAATGGGCCAAAAGGAGATTCTTAAATATATTTTTAAATGAATTTCTGTCTGTCAATGTCTTTATGATCCCCCTGGTGACCACTCCCAAGTTAGATGGGTTCTGGTGGGTTTGTGACGGTTCTGGGGGATTCTGGTAAGTTCCGGTGAATCACGGTACCTCTGTACGAAACTTCATCAGCACCCCCAGAGACTCGTGGTACAGGAAGTCGGACCACTCAATCTGCCCCCTCTTGTCCGGGTCCAGGGCCGCAAACTGAGCCAGGACCTCCTCCTCCTGCTCGTCAGACAGGTCCTTGTCAAACAGCTGCTTGGACACAAAGTGCCGGTACTGCAGGAGCTCATCCGACACCAGGCAGGACTCTGTCGAGGGATCGAGCAGCAGAGCACCCCATCAGGCCAGAGCAATCGACAGCAGAACATCCAGAGTTAGATTAGGTTGATTCATTTCGCAAAAGCTAACCAATGGCGCCATTTGTCTCCAGCCACACAGCTGGATGAGAAACTGGACGGCGTGTTCAATCCTTTGACTACTTGTCTTATCTAAGTGTGTATATGTTATAGTCGTCAGTAATGATAGTAGTGGAGTCCATGGTGACTCACCAGGGATGATCTTGCACTGCTTGAAAGTTTCCATCAGGCTATACATCTCCTCCTCAGTCAACAGCAGGTTCACGTTGTCCTGAAACAGAGACAGGGGGAGAACAGGAGAGAGAGAGAAAGAGAGAGAGAGAGAGAGAGAGAGAGAGAGAGAGAGAGAGAGCGGGAGGGGGGGGTGGAGAAGAGGCGGAAAGAGGTCACTCTTCATCGAATAGAGAGAAAATACATTTCGTACAGACTCCCTTAAGTGCTTTTTCACATTGTCCCGAGAAAGTAAGGGAGAGAGATGGAGAGGGAGAGAGAGATATGTAGAAGGAGAGAGAGACAGAGAGAAAACAGGGAGAGGTCACTCCTAATCTCCTAATTAGATTGAGGGACAACAGGTTTCATAGAGCCTCCTGTATGGAGGTGAGTGAAAGGGAGTCCAGTACAGAGGACCAGGCAGGGCCGGTCCTTCCAATAGGCGACATAGGCAGCCGCCTAGGGCGGCATGAAGAGGGGGGCGGCATTTTCCCAAGTGCATCCATTAATTAACGCTCCCGCACAACTTGCACGTCATATCTCTGTGTTGCATTTGGGGGGGGCGGCGGCACTAGGATTTGCGCTCCCGGGGGGGGGCAAATCCTTCCCATTTTTTTAAATGGGAAGGAATTGAGGACTAGCCATAGAGACAAATTGCCAAAAATCCTGTTAAAACACTCATTGAGATCCACATGTTTAAGATTTAAATCATCAAAGTCTTAAAAGGATGTAAATCGTCAGCTACCAAGTATACATTTAGTCGTTTAGTCATTTAGCAGCAGGACATCACGCTGCATACCATGATGTCCTGCATCCGGTCGCATTGTGGAGGAAGCAGCAAGCCAGCATGATTTCCCGGCTGTTCTGACCAACCATTCTCAGCACCGTTGAAGATCACATCGACTGAACTACTTACATGACAAAGTAACAGCAGCATAGCGCTCCTGGCTGCCTCCTGGACAGCTCAGCTAATAGCATTTTTTTGTATCTCAGAGAGAGAGAAAAAAATGGAGCACCAAGCATTTTTTTCAACAATATTCATATATGCGCTGGGAAACTGTGATGGATATATGAGCAAAAGAGTCAAAGCTCGAGGCACAATATTATCACAGAGTGGTGAGCCTGAATCCCAATTCTATGCATCCTGCACGCAACAGCACATACGTCATAATGACAGTTATAAAAGTTAAAAAAGAAAACGTATGAGATTTTCAAGACGGTATGTGTCTGGTTATAATGGATTACAAACGGAGGATGAGTTCTAGGGAAACCAGAGGATTATGGAAATCAGATGACCCTTCACAGATCATTTGGAGGTCAGAGGTCAACAGATATCTAGGTCAAACTGGAGATGTACAATGTCTGCATGTGTTTAAATGCAAGTCTTTTCGACGTGCGTTTGACCACTGAAATACTTGTTTCAACTGCACTTCCGACCGGCTATACTTTCTATACGCCTCTGTGTGTATGTTGCTTGGATAAAAGCATCTGCTAAATGAATAAAACAGAAACATTTACGTGAGCAGGAGAAACCGGGTCTACTATAATCACCATAGACAACCATCAAGGTGACACATTTGTGGCGCTGCCTTTCCTAGGCTGGTACAAGCACACAGGGCTCAATACCAGTCCAAAATAATCCCCTGATTGTGAGGGCATTGATCAGCCACGTCGAGGAGACTGAGTCCTGGCTGTGGACCAGGCCCACTCCATATCCACCCCCGTCAATTTCCTCTCCCGGTCACAAAACAACTCAACGACTCTGTCAGGTAAGGAACAAGATAAGCCGCCAGACTATTTGTTGAGCTGGTTTCTTACATCATTAAAGTCATAGGCGGAAATCCCGGGGGGACAAGGGGCACATGCCCCCCCCCCCCCCCCCATCCTGGGAAAAATATGATTTGTCCCCCCCCAATAAAGCACTGTAAACATAACTATGTCATTTCAATAATATTAATAATACGCAATGAAAGCGCTTTGCTGATTATGGACACAATGGGACTCTTTTAATGTGCTATGTGTTACAGCAGTCATTTTGGTGTCCCCCTCAGGAATTGTCATATAATGTCCCCCCCCCAAAGTTGATAGCAGATTTTCGCCACTGAATAAAGCTACTGTGTGTATGTTATACACTGTATGCTGTATCATCTC
>CM042865.1:11865480-11910480 GCA_023658055.1 Thaleichthys pacificus | reverse complement strand
AGCCTAGTGTCATCTATAGGTCATGTGGGGAGGGGGTTCTCTACTGACAAGGAATGCTAAACACCAGTATTTTCAGAATATAACGTTACAATCTAAATTTCTCCGACACAGACTGACTGTGAGAAAATATTTCAGCATTTCTGCTGCATTAGTAGTACCAGGAAGTAGCTTTACATTTTGACAGTTCTTATTGGTATCGCATTAATCCATACGTCAAACAACAGCACGATCACGAATCAACTTTCCCTGCAGTCATCGGCTCTAGCAGGGCACCAGCATGTGTTGCTGTGACTCAGCTCCTAGTTCATAACACAAACTGTAAAAATGTTACTAGTTAGCGCTTGCATTAGTACCAAAGAGCTAGCCTCTCTTCTCTCTTTTGATGACGGTGTGATTTTAAAGCACGGCCTGCCTCTCAGAGAGTCGGGCCGTGAGGTTTTCCTCCAATCAGCTAACAGCCCCTGGGGATGAGTCTGCCCCCCCCCCCCCCCCCCCCCCGCCCCCCGGATCCCATCGCCACGGCGACCCCAATTAGTCAGCGCCGACCTGGACGGCGGGACGTGCCCCCCTCCTCTGAGCCTGAGTGGGACGCCCACAGAGCCCTTGCTGTGAAGAGCTGCCGTATCACACACACACGCACTACACACACACACACACACCACACACACACACTACACACACTTACCACAGAAGAAGAGCTGCCGTATCACACACACACGCACTACACATGCACCATACACACACTTACCACAGAAGAAGAGCTGCCGTATCACACACACACGCACTACACACACACACCACACACACACACACACACACACACCACACACACACACCACACACACACATGCACTACACACGCACCATACACACACTTACCACAGAAGAAGAGCTGCCGTATCACACACACACTCACCACACACACACACACACACACTACACACGCACCATACACACACTTACCACAGAAGAAGAGCTGCCGTATCACACACACACTCACCACACACACACACACACACACCACACACACACACCACACACACACACACTACACACGCACCATACACACACTTACCACAGAAGAAGAGCTGCCGTATCACACACTCACCACACACACACACACCACACGCACTACACACACACACACCACACACGCACTTACCACAGAAGAAAAGCTGCCGTTTCACACACACACACACACGCATCACACACGCACCAAAGAAGAAGAGCTGACCTATGACACCCAGACACCACAGCAAAACAGCTACTGAACCACATACAAACACCAAAGCTTGCCTGCAAAAGTAATTAAAAATGTAATTAAAAATGACTTTTTATAATTAATTAAAACAAACACCAGCGTTATGTCCACCTTGAGCAAGTAGTGCAACTCATCCTCTCTACAGCTGTTGGCTGTTGAGATGTCTCTACAGCTGTTGGCTGTTGAGATGTCTCAACAGCCAACAAAAAGCAACCTTCAGGAAGGGGAGACAAACCGTCCTGTCCCAATGTCAAGCGTCTAACAGACATCTCGTAAAGGTCAAATCCCTGATAAAGGTCTGTCAGGATTGTCAAAAAAAAACAGTGGTTATGATGATCCCTGGTACAGGTAAACATGATCCAAGGCTGGTACAGGTAAACATGATCCAAGCTGGTACAGGTAAACATGATCCAAGCTGGTACAGGTAAACATGATCCAGGCTGGTACAGGTAAACATGATCCAGGCTGGTACAGGTAAACATGATCCAGGCTGGTACAGGTAAACATGATCCAGGCTGGTACAGGTAAACATGATCCAGGCTGGTACAGGTAAACATGATCCAGGCTGGTACAGGTAAACATGATCCAGGCTGGTACAGGTAAACATGATCCAGGCTGGTACAGGTAAACATGATCCAGGCTGGGCTTACCTGCTCCATCTGACCCAGGTCCACCTCCATAGGCTGCCCATCGTTGGCGTCTCTCTTGGGACGAACGAACGCCGGCGGGGTGAGCTGGTGCCGGCTCTTGTCCAGATCCTCCGGCTCCACCCCTTTGCCGTCCCGCAGCCTGGACCAGGCCTCCTGGTTCACCTTGCACTCGTCCCTGGCGTGGGACGAGGCAGGCGTGGAGGTCGACGCTCCCGCCTTGCCGTCGGTCTCTCTCTGCTCCACCTCCTGTTTCTCCTGGTCGGTGGCCGAGCCGGGACCCCCCGCCTCGTCCCCGGAGCCCTCAGCGCGGTCGGCCGGGGACGGGGCGGGGCGGTCCCTCAGCCCCTCTTTGAAGGCGGAGACGACGCTGCATTTCTGCACCTGCTGCTTCTTGGACATCAGCACTCCCATTGGCTGTGGAGAGAGGGGAGGGGGGATGAGGGGAGAGGGGGAGGGGGGGAGAAGTTCTGACACTGTTTCGCGAATCAACGTCTTAGACATTGCAGCGGAGGAAAACGAACATCTTCATCGGTAATCAGTGCGTGTGTATCTCCTATGGGTGTGTGTGCGTGTGTGTGTGTGTGCGAGCATGTGCGTGTGTTGTGGTATAGCTAATGACTCCATTCTCAGATCCCCTGATTGATCTATTCGTGCTATAAGCCGAGCCGGTCCTGGACAGCTGCCTTTACCGCTCATTAATCACGACTGATCGCCGCATGAAGCAACTTTAATGAACGCAACCTTTACGGAAGATGCCATCGACAAATCAACACGAGGAAAGGAAGGGAAGCTGGAAAAAAAACCGAAACAAACCTTCCCACCTTCAACAACAACCCTGAGGAATCGGAAAAAAAACGGAAAAGTCTACTCTGATGCCTCCCTCATTGAAAACGCTGCTGTTTGTGTGAATTCAAGTTGATTACACAGAGCTTAGAAGACTAGTGTCATGCCCGGAAACGCAATCTCATTCAGACATGCTCTGGATGAGAGCTTGTGTGAAATCCGATCCCGTCAACAGTAGTACAACAGGAGTTCTGCTTTACTTTCAGGCTGCACCAATGGGCTGCTTGCTTTGGGTTGATGCCCAGGTGTGTATTTACAGGACACCTGACTACACAGTTTGCTCTGGTTGAATCGACAGAACTGTGCAGCTCAGCTCATGTGTGTTGGAGGAGGAGGAAGGCAGGGGGAAGAGGAGATTAACGTGACGCTGTCATTTACATTAACAGCGACACTCTTATCCACCGCGACTTACAGTAAGTACAGGGACATTCCCTGTACATTGAGACATGTTCCAGTGGGAAGACTCCGGAACACACAGCACCCAATCAAACAGGCCGTGGGTGGAAATGTAAACATGTGACAGAAGTTCATTTAAAGTGTGGGATTTTTTCAAGGCTGTGCATATGTTGCTGGACACGTGCGTTCCTTAATGTACAGTGTTGTACTGGACAGGTCTCAAGGCTAGAGGGCTGAGGCAAGTAGGGTGAAGTGCCTTGCACTTGTGTCCCTGTGAGGATGTGTCCCTGTGAGGATGTGTCCCTGTCAGGATGTGTCCCTGTGAGGATGTGTCCCTGTGAGGATGTGTCCCTGTGAGGATGTGTCCCTGTCAGGATGTGTCACTGTTAGGATGTGTCCCTGTTAGGATGTGTCCCTGTGAGGATGTGTCCCTGTTAGGATGTGTCCCTGTTAGGATGTGTCCCTGTCAGGATGTGTCCCTGTTAGGATGTGTCCCTGTGAGGATGTGTCCCTGTGAGGATGTGTCCCTGTGAGGATGTGTCCCTGTGAGGATGTGTCCCTGTTATGATGTGTCCCTGTGAGGATGTGTCCCTGTGAGGATGTGTCCTGTTAGGATGTGTCCCTGTGAGGATGTGTCCCTGTCAGGATGTGTCCCTGTCAGGATGTGTCACTGTCAGGATGTGTCCCTGTGAGGATGTGTCCCTGTGAGGATGTGTCCCTGTCAGGATGTGTCCCTGTTAGGATGTGTCCCTGTCAGGATGTGTCCTGTCAGGATGTGTCCCTGTGAGGATGTGTCCCTGTGAGGATGTGTCCCTGTGAGGATGTGTCCTGTCAGGATGTGTCCCTGTCAGGATGTGTCACTGTCAGGATGTGTCCCTGTGAGGATGTGTCCCTGTTCCTCCTGCTCGTGTGCAGTAGGACAGAGAGACTGTGTCAGTCGTGCTGACTGGCTGTCTGGTGTCTGTCGAAATATGAAACAGGAAACGGTACGTAATGTCTACGTTTTGAGGGCATTTCAAGGGAGCTTAGCGAGTAGAACTTAAGAATTAAGTCCTCAGATTAAACAGAAAACAGTGGGCGCTGTGGGTTTTTAATGCGAGAGCACAGGTCAAGAGATAGTGAGCGCAGCAAATAATTACGCGAAGGACCCCAGCGTGCGGAGAGCTCCCTGCAAACAGAGATAAGCAGTAGCCAGGACCGGCCAGCTCACGTCAAGATCACCGTTTCCCATGATGCCTAGCGTACCGGGGGGGTTTTTATGCGATGTGACGCTCAGAGCAGAGGGCAGCCCAGAGGGAACCCAGATGCAGGATCAGACGACATGTCTGGCAGTGAAAACCGACTTCCTAACTGGCTAGCCCCCCGCCCCCCTCTCCTGCGGGAACCAAAGCTAGATTTGCCACTGCCCCGAGACTGACTCCAGCCTCCCTCAGTGCTTTGAGGTTAACTTATGAATTTTAAATGAGGTCCTTATTTATTTTCTTCTCTGGGAGAGTAGGATCTGACACAAATGGGTCAGCGCTTTGATACCTCGCCACATCAAACGCAAAAGACGAACGGGATCCTTGGTTGTCAAGTAGGACTTCAAGCCCCGGAGGAACTGTGAAATGCTAAACGCGTAACAACATGACTTGCAGTACAATTTCACAGGATTAAACACCTGCATCTCTAAACGACAGGAAAATGTTGAACATCGGCGGCAAAATACTTAAGTGGAGAGCCTTGTCAAGGGATTTTACTCACTGTAACTGCAGAATAGCTTGTGTTTACCGGGTCTGGAAGTACTTCCAGATGAGGTTGAGAGGAAGGTACACTATTATTATCTCAGGAGTCTGTGTGTGACTGTGAATACATAAAATCACCTGCCAGATATCCTCCACTCCCTAAATCGATGTGAGACTTCTCGAACACAGCCAGGATTTCACATCTTTTCTTTGCGTTTGTTATCTATAATTCTGCTTAGCATTCAGCTGGGGACCAGGCTGACGTGAAGCTCCTCCTGCCCAGCCTGGGTGCTCTTGACCGGGAGCAGCTGTCTCCTCTGCCGCCCCCATGGAGCTCTTCCTCCCAGACCCCTCTGAATGATTTAAGTGCCCCTGGATAAAAAAAGAACGGGATGATAGGAGGAAAAACATGGCCACTCCTCAGGGCAGGACCAGACATATGTGACTGAGAAGCCCGTTCTAACGCACTGCGACAGCGAACCGTCTCACAGCGACTCTGGAGATGTTTTCTTTGCAGAAAACGCGTAAATCGAGACTCTGGAAGACTTAGGATGTCACCTAAATCTCGGATTCAATTCTGCTTTTGGTGTCTTTGTGGTGAGGTGCGCGAGCGGTGAATGGTGAATCCGCAAGGCTGAAGAGCTCTCGAAGACCCATCCTTTGGTGCTAATGACCGTGAGCCACATGATCACTCAGGCGCTTTTGAATGCTAAGTTTGTCTGCATTTCAAAGGTGTGGTTATTTGAAGTATGTCCATATGCCTTGTTGTCGCTTTCATGTGTATATAAATATTGATGTTGCACAGTTTGTCAGCCCCAAGACTTGATTAACATTTGACGTTCCATAAAGCAAAGAATATAAAGGGGCACACAACAGGATCTACATTTTTATAAAATGTTAATGTTTTTAGGAGATGGCAACAGTAATGCTCTTTAGACTTTCATGCTCTCTCTTTCATTCTCTCTCTCTCTCTCTCTTTTTCATTCATTCTCTCTCTCTCTCTCTCCCTCTCTCTCTCTCTCTCTCTCTCTCTCTCTCTTTTTCATTCATTCATTCATTCTCTCTCTCTCTCTCTCTCTCTCTCTCTCTCTCTCTCTCTCTCTCTCTCTCTCTCTCTCTCTCTCTGTAATCCTGTTGTTGACCGTCCACTCCTCAGTGGTCAGATATGATATTTCGAACCAGATCATGTTTGGTAGCACCGTCCTAGCTCCCTGCAGAGTGAAGAAAAGATAAACACAACCAAGTCGAACAGCCAGCGCCGCTAAAACCCCTTAACCTGAACTCAATATCTTTAGTTCACTTCCTGCACAGTACCATAGAAATCACATCACTTTAGAACACTGATGTGTTGGAGAAAGCGTGTTTGTATCACAGCATGAATGTGTGGTAAACAGGAAATGAATCTTGAGCTTAGGGTCTGAATGGTTGGTGGCTGCAGGCTGTGTCGGTGGATCCGGACACCTTGGGACGTCCATTAGTATGCAGGAAGAATCGTCCTCTGCACAGGTATCACAGCGGAAAGGCATCGGGGCAAAGCCCAGACGACAGCCGGCTTTATCTTTCCAGACAAAACAGTCAGACACTTTCGAGAAACAGTCAGACAATAAAAGCCATCAGATGATTTAAAGCAGTTTTCATGTTTCCATACTGGCCAAAGAAACACATACTGGACGGACTTTTTCGCAAAGGTTAAGATGTCTAAGATGCCTTTCTACGGACACGGTATTGGATCCTGATAAGGTGGCTGCCTCTCAGGCTGCCTCTCAGGCTGCCTCTCAGGCTGCCTCTCAGGCTGCCTCTCAGGCTGCCTCTCAGTGTGTTTTGGATGGGACTGTTGACATGTTTTTCTCTCCAGAACCTTCTCTGATGGTGGTATGCGCTGATTAGAAGTCTTCTCTTCAACCCTTGTTTTGAGGGGGAGCATCGATGAATGGAGGACTCACAAAGCATTTCTGTGCATGGGAATCAAGGCCCATTACCCAGAGATCCCATCCACAGAGCAGCAGAGCAAGGACCTGGAACTAATGACACTAACGAGTTCTGCTCGTCCCATCCTTAGTTAGTGAGAAGAATACCACACGCACACACACACACACACACACACACACACACACACACACACCAAAACCTACAAAGCTAACTGCTGGACTTTCGTCACCTCGTAATAGTAATATCTGTCTCGAGCTAGCCACCGTGGTCTTCAGTTTGTAATATAACACCTCCCTTCCTGCTCTCTCTCTCTATGTCTCTCTCTCTCTCTCTCTCTCTATGTCTCTCTCTCTCTCTCTCTCTCTCTATGTCTCTCTCTCTCTCTCCCCCTGGCAGTACTCCTGTCCATTGTTACACCAACACCTTTCTCCTCCGGGCCCCGGGGGGGCTGTGGCTAGTTTGCAGCCGGCACAGGGTGCAGAGCATGGGGAGTTGATATTCCGCTGGCGAGCCTTCTGATGGGCAACGGGGGGTGGGGGGTGGTGGGGGGGGGGGGGGGGGGCACCAGGATGTGGTGGAATTTAAATCTAAATGCATGGTTGGAGTGGAGCCCCCAGTTGGCATTCAGATGGCAGACAGAGAGAGAGTGTACCAGCCAATGCCCTGAGAGAAGGGCAGACAATGGGCTCACTGAGAGCCAGCAGCAGGGAAAACCAGAGAATGCAGGGGACTTTCACAGACTGTGGAGCAGGACTTGATCTGCAGCTACTTGACACACACACACACACACACACAGGCCCAGGAACTTGGGAGCTGGCTACCCCAAAATAGCTCCTAGATACGGGGGCTTCTGTGGGGAAAGGGGGTGTTGGATGTGGCAACTATTCATGGTTGAGCTTGGCCTGTGACGTATCTGCTGTGCTGTGGAGCAGACGATGATTCAGATGTGCCTGTGTAATCACCTGAAGCCATCAAGCTAATTGCCCTGGCAGGGGTGTCTTTCTCCTAAAATAGTCTGGAAAACTCTAGGTGGGTGATTAATGAAAGTCTCTATTCTTACAATATCAACGTTTGTCCACTGTCCATCTAACAGTGAGTGTTTTATCATCAAACTATACTCGGCCTACAGTGAAAATGAGAGGCACTTCATTCAAAATGTTCGTACATCGCGTCGATGCAATCAAGTTATTTATGTAGCCTAACCTGTGATGTATTTAGCTTCCTCGTGGACAAGTCAGATATTCGACGTGTTTTAACGCAGGAATTATGTTGCCTACGTTGCGAATGTAGGTTGTAAAACCCCGACAAATGATGATGTACGGCGGGCATCCACACCCGTCTCGGAGACTGACCTAAATGCTACCGCGTCCCACAACCCGCGAATCAATTTCTCACTCTGGGCAGTGGCACAATTCAGAGCAACTTTACTAAGACACAAAACATCACTTCGCTACTTCTTTCAGCAAATAGATAGATGGGTAAAAAGGTTATAGGCTAAAAGCAATATTAGATGATAAACAACATCTGTCAAACAGCAAGAGACCGTTATTATTGTTGGCGTGCCAATCAACATGATGTGAAACGCTACGTTTTAACACGGGACAGTGTCGCGCTCGTGCATGTCATAGGTAATAGAAGAACGGACAATCGCCTTACCTTTGATATCTGAAAACACTCTGTCCGAGACTTGGAACTTCCTTGTTGGTCAGGGACGACTGCCCAGCATCGCAAGGATTCGCCTGAATGAAGTGGACTATTTGCGCCTTCACTGGTGAGTTCCTACCCAAAAACAGTGTAATCCGCTAGACAAAGAACACAGTTCTAAACCGTCAATACCGAACGCTTCTGTCAGATCACAGTGAGCAGCGAGGAGTCTTTCAAGGAGACTGGACAGCTCCGGTGCTGAAATCTTCTCGCCAATCGCTCGTATTACACCGAGAGCGAACGCGTTGACGGTCGTAGCTCGGTCGCAGGGAGCGCCTTGAGAGACTGTACCCCCCCCTCTTCACGATGACAGCTACAACGAAGTTGTACCCTTGGTAACGGTTTCTACTGTTGGACTAAGAGACTACGACCCTTTACAGTCAGTCGTGAGCTTTGACGAGTCTGACAAGTTGAGGACAATGCAGCCCTTGATTGGCCAGGATGCATCTCTCAAAAATGACGTGGATACCGGCATAGCCAAATAACCAATAACCTTGCAGAAGAAGTTAGAACGTCAATAGAGAGGTATTCTGTGGGCTCGTGGACACTAGCTCAGCCTCACAACCGAAGTAACATAACACCCAATTGCACCAATATGCATATTTCATCAAATCCCTTCAATAAATCTCATATTTCTTTAAAATAACGTCACATAATCCACAAAAGTGTTGTATACTGAGGGAGCATATCATGCATTCAGACACAACTACATAGTTTAGGCTACAGTCTAAATTCCCCTTTGTTGACTACTCACTGTATGGGTTCATAACCACACTGTATGTGTGGAAGGGCACCAAAGCATTCTGGGTTTAGAGTCGCCACGGTGACAAGTAGGCCACCGCGAGGAGAACCTCATTCATAAGATATGAGGATTCCTGTTTTTGTTGTTATTATTAGACGTTGTGACGTGTGGATATGGTGGAAGTCGACACGTTCTGACCCACAATTCTCTGGGAGCGTCAACACACAGCAGGGGCAGCAGGGAAGGGAGGACTGACATTGCTCTGTGTCACACTGGAAACACGACCCCTGCCGACCTCCATTCATTCATCCATGTGTCGCCACGGTGACAAGTAGGCCACCGCCAGGAGAACCTCATTCATAAGATATGAGGGTTCCTGTTTTTGTTGTTGTTGTTATCAGACGTTGTGACGGGAGTCGACACGTGCTGCTCTTGAGACGGGAGGGAACGAAGAGACGTTTGGAATCCGCCGACGAGCCAATCGTCTTGCTGAATCACGGCCTTCTCGTCGTCGCCACTTCCCGTTCTCAGGTCAGGGAGAAACGAACCGCGCTTCTCGCAGGAGCGAATGAACGACGGCGATTCAGGAGTTCATTACCGCGGCCGAGTCTGGGCAGGAGTGGAGCCCTAATGAAGACAAACGTGGCGGAGAAAGCCAAACTCAGGCACTCTGAACCAAAGCAGCCTGGGAAACCAAACACTAGCGGGTATTCTCCTCTGCGTTGAAGGTTGAAGGCCTGTGATGGGGCACCACAGAACCCAGGCAGTCATGATTAGCACTCCATCCACCATGCAATCGAATTGCCATTAGCATCCATTTGGCAGGATGTGTGAGCTTAGCTTTGGCTGCTCTCTACAGTACCGTGATGAAGCCTGCCAACTAGCTGCCAGCGTCCAAGTTCCTGGGCAGGAATCAGTCTCTCGTCTCCCCTGGTTTGGCTTCATCTGAGAAGACTCCCCACTTCTCATCGCCCCCGTCCACCTTTGATAAGACGATGACATTTACACAGGGATTTCATCACGCAGTACAGGATGAACTCATTTGATTACCACTATGTCAATTCGGTTGAATCTTGACAGTCAGTTGGTCTTGGTGGTTCATCCAACCACACATCCATCCAACCACACATCCATCCAACCACACATCCATCCAACAAAACACATAAATCTAAAATACAGTTTCTGTCATGTATGGAAATAAAAGTTTGATAAACTGTGATGGCTTGAGAGCCTGTTGACCAGGGGCACACAGACCAATGAAGGAAAAGGGTGGGTGTACCCCCATAAAACAAATAGAACACAATGTCCTTTAAGAGAAACCAGGCCGACTTTCATTCCTCGAGCCCTTGCACTAAACCATCATTTTGATCCGATCAAGTTTCCTCTGACGGTGAACAGACCCCGCTCCAACAGATGCACAGTACTGATCCAGCTCTCCTGGCTCCAGGGACAGTCAGTTGGCATCTCTCATGTTTATAAAAGACTGTTTTAATTTCTTTGGCTCGTCGTTTTACAAAGCGCCGTCTCGCATAGTTCTGTGAAACCCACACAGTCCGCATTAGTGATCGCACTTTGTCACTTCAGAGACACACAGTCCACAAATACAAGTCGATGAGGCATGGCTGCAGAGCAATATTAGAAAGCTTTTACTTATTTGTTCACAGCGCAGCTCCCCTTGTGTTTAATGGCTGCATGTTTGACGTGTGAATGACATATTCTCCTCCACACAGTCGAACTGAATGGCAGCGAGGATGAGGGTGGGAGACAGACTAGTCTAATTTGACTTCCCAGCATGATCTCATTAACCGGAATATGATCCAACTATGCAACCTGATGCCCCACGGTAGAAAGTGTTTCGTAAAGACTTTAAGTGCTGAAAGAGTGTCTCTCTGCTCTGTGTTCGAGTTTGAGAACTTAATTCATCATTCGTGACGTATTGGATCATTTTGATAGGATTGCACATCTCTGTATGAAAGGGATCATCCTTCTTAGATTGTAAAACATTTAGGGTTCACGGAATCCCTAAACCTATCTTGAAACCGTGGAGGTAGGTTGCAGTTAACCGGTTGATGACCATGCCAAGGCTGTTGCCTAGCAACAAAGCGCCCCCCCCCCCCCCCGACTGATTTAGACGTGCTCCAAATTATGAAATATTGTTCTTTCAAAAGTTTAGAATATGACTGCAGATTTAAGGCTTGACCCAATTTGATATACAGGTCTAGTCTGTAACCTGATTGGCACTGAACAGTCTCACTTTCCTACTTGTTATCTAAGAGACTGTCTGCTGTCTCTAATAACCCACTCCTCAACATTTGGAGTGGTAATTGAATTTGGGTCCTAAGTGCTGAAATGTGATATATAGTGCAACGATGGGTTCATATCCACATTGATATATGTTCTATATTACTTAATAATTGTTTATGAATTCAACAATGGAAAGGCACTTCCCTGTCTTCAAACATTATTCTTGCATGTGAGATGTCTATCTTTGGGACCAAACCCATTGATAATCATAATGAATCGTATCATTTGTTTAGTTTCTTATCTTTACATTCGGTTCCCAGATTGTAGGACCAGTCCAATCTCACCCAGCCCAGTAAGACAACATTCAACCCACCGTGAAGCAGGATTGTGCACCAGCTACCGCAAAGCCATTATGAACCACAATCATCCATTAGACCCAGAGAGAGGTGAGGCAAGCAGAATCGCTGACAGCTTGAGCAGTGAATTAAATTAAACGTATCACACATGTCTGCCTATTTATGGCTCAGTTGGAGTATTGGGGACAAGGTGTTACTTCTCTAAACCCAAAAAGAGATTTACTCAATGTATCTCCCTGGTAATACCAAATACATACACAGAGACACACACACAACGATATATTTTCTACATCCATCTCCACATTGATGTTTAACTAGTCAGGAGGTCAGGAACGAAATATTCCTATCAGCTGATTAGCAGTATGTATGACATAGGCCTAGGAAGTAACGCTGCAGTGTGATTGAACTGGAATCCTCTGACAGCGATCGAAGCCAGAAGTGCTCCAGTGGCGCAATCGGTTAGCGCGCGGTACTTATAAGACAGTAATCTGCAGAGCTATGCCGAGGTTGTGAGTTCGAGCCTCACCTGGAGCAATTACTATTTGATTAATCTTTGATTTGTAAATCTAAAATAACTAACGTATAAACTTCCCATTCAAGAACTTCTGTAGTGGCTGCAATCGGATTGTGTGCGGTACTTATAAAACTGAAATCTGCAGAGTGATGCTGAGGTTGTGAGTTCACGCCTCATCTGGAACATTTTGGACAATCTTTAACTGACCATGGATGCCAGGGATTCGATTTGACAATGAATAAACCATAGACATCTGCTCCAGTGGCGCAATCGGTTAGCGCGCGGTACTTATAAGACAGTAATCTGCAGAGCTATGCCGAGGTTGTGAGTTCAAGCCTCACCTGGAGCAAGTTCTATTTGATGAAAGCGAATACGCTTGAGTCATTCTCTACACATCTAACAAAACGGTATGGGTCAAGGAGTTTTGTCAATTTCAGTTATTTTTGTATTTGTATTTTATTCTATATGTGGTGCCACATAATTCAGTCACCTACTTCCCTTCTTTCAAAATCATCTTTTCTTTTTCTAATTTGCCACTGTCCATCACACTTGATCATGACCAAGAGCTGTGTTTGTAATTCAGAACTTGAACCATCCAATTGCCCCACTTACGGTTTGAATAGGTTGTCTACTGTTCTGCAGTGCTACCGTCGATTCTAGTCATCATACACACAAACAAGAAGCAGCTGCGTTATGGCTGACCCTCTCGTAGATCGGGACAGGAAGCAGAAAGAGTGGGGGGGAATTAAAAGGAAATGAAATCATCCCTGGCACAGTGGTACAAGTAGCATCAGCAGAAATGCAATTAGCAGCTTAAAATGATTGGTCACAGAATATCAAACAGTGTAATGGAGGATGATTGGACTTCATTCACCTCATCGGCAGTTAGCGCTGATTTAGCCTTGTCAACGTAGCTGACTACGACCCATAAACACCAGCACTTTGAAGCCTCCGTATTGATTTGACTGCATGATGGATGAGCGGGTGATGGACGGAGCCCCTTTCATCACCAAAACGAAACTCTGACTTGCTTTTCACGGAGACCTGTGTTGTCCTGCCAAACCCATATTTAATGTCTCTTTTCCTACCTTTGCATTTAACGTCAGTGACTTCATAGTAGGGTCACAGTCTACTCAAGTGCTTAGGCCTGCATGCATGGCAACAGTAAAATAATTCCCTAAATAGCCTACGCTTTTAATTAAGCCACACATTGAAATAAAAAAAAAGTGGTAAAATCCAAATTGTATTACGCTAAATTAGTGTGTCAGAAACAGATTAAAAGGGCTTTTGAAGATGATGTTACCGACTTAGGATGAGAATAGAAACAGGGGACAGAGTAAGGTTTTGGACAAAAATAGATGCGTTTTTAAATACTATTTTTACACCACAGAACAGTGTAACTGACATCTCTAAGAAATGTACACAACCTCCCAAAACTGCAGTCTCTAATAACAGATAATAAAGAACACGGAGAGTTAAATAGAAAATGGTTCCTAATTTTACAATGAAGGTGATGTTAAGATCTGCTGGTGCTAATTGATCAGACATGACGTGGAGGCAACATCAGAGGCAGACTTGAGAGTGCCCTCCTAATTTAAACTTGAAAGAGCCAAGAGAATGAAGCGGTTTCAATAATAAACTGTTAGAAAAATATATACACTTCTTCTAATCAATTTATTTAGGGTTGTAGCGGTTAGAGAATCGGGCTAGTAATCAGAAGGTCGCTGGTTCGATTCCTGGCCGTGCCAAAATGACGTTGTGTCCTTGGGCAAGGCACTTCACCCTACTTGCCTCAGGGGGAATGTCCCTGTACTTACTATAAGTTGCTCTGGATAAGAGTGTCTGCTAAATGTAAATGTATGTAAATGTAAGTTCCGGTAATTTCCATTTCACGTTTTATTTCTTGCATAATGTATCTTTTAGCAGGTCTTGCAAGGGCACTTCACTATATGCCTGTGTCTTCTTCGTTAAAAGGTCCAAGCTTAAAAAGTTGGACGGTAATTAATAGAAAGTGCATTAGTTTTAGATAAAGGAGAGAGAGGTCTGCTTCTATGTCTGCCAAACTGGCACAATATCCTATCTCACTGTGGCAAACATCAAACACGATATTTTAGCAACACTTAATATGTGAAAGCACCTCTTCCTGGTAATGGAAACCTTCCATATTAGCCTGATATGACTTCATGAGACTCAGAGAGGAAATGTGATCAGTGGTTTGGCTCACGCAGGTCCTGTTGTCCACACGGCCCAGCCCTACCCCTTCGCAACCTTTGAAAATTATGATCAACATTTTATTTATTGTCGTTGTTTATGGTATTCTGTCACGACCAATGCATAGGAAATAGCCGTTAATCAATTTCCAATTAATGAATTCACTAGACGTGGTTAATAGAAAACTAAATCACTTTTGCGGCGGTGGAAGAGGAGGATCTGGTGTAGCCTATCATACGAACAGGAAGCAGTGAGACAGGGAGCTGGCTGCCGGAGAGAAAACACACTGTTGTAATGATCTCATTAGATTCTTCCGCACATCCTCTGCAATTAGAGTACGGCTGTCTCTCCAAATCACCGGTTGGTTAATAAGCAAAAATACGCCCTTCTCTCCGAGGCAGCGTGACACCATGCAGACCGACAGCGACAGAGACGGGCACTGCAGGCCCCGAGTCCGGCCCCTATTAACCATAGCTGTCATCGCGAGCGGGAACGGGGAGAAGACGCACAGTGACGTGGTCGTCGTTGACGGCGTTGACGTCGTTGCACTGGTCCTGTGATGATGTGCTAATGTACTACTCGAGTCAGAAAGACAGGTTTAGCTCGCATGAATAATTAATTGTGTCGCAGGGATGGAAAAAACGATGGCGGGGTTGGGTGGGGTTATGCATTGAGAGGAGGACAAATGTTTCCGTTTGGCCTGTAGTGTCTGTAGTGGAAGGAAATGGGTTGCCACTTATCCAGGGATGGGCTGTTATGGATGGCTTGTTTGTTGGCTAAACTCTAGTTTTGAGACATGGATGCAATGTGTGTGTTAGACAGAGCGACGAGAGAGAGAGAGGGAGAGAGAGAGAGAGAGAGAGAGAGAGAGAGAGAGAGAGAGAGAGAGAGAGAGAGAGAGAGAGAGAGAGAGAGAGAGAGAGAGAGAGAGAGAGAGAGAGAGAGAGATAGCGACAGAAATATCTAGGGGTCAAGTGAGCAGATCAGGGCTGGCCTTCTTCCCGTAAGTGGAGGTTGTGAGTCAAATCAGAAGCAAATGGAACCGGATGAGTCTGATGTCCAGTACTGTAGGTTGTCTTTGGATGCAGGGCTTAGATGTGTATTCTGAGGGACGTGCAGTGTTGCTGGCTGTTGTCTGAGGGAAATCATCAATATCACACTTGATACTTGTGCAGATGGCAAGGTCGTCTGCTGCATCTGCTGTTCACAATCCTCCCCCCCCCCCCCCGACTCCCCCCCCCCCCCCCCGACCCCCCTCCATCCACCCTGCCACCCCCCTAGGAGTTTTTTCTGCATGCATTGGCAGGAGCCGAAAATCTGTGCTCGTGAATTTCTTTTCCGATTTTCAGTCTGGCATGGATGAGACTGTTAGAGGGATTAGACCGTTAGAAGGATGATACTGTTGGAGGGATGAGTCCACTGGAGGGATAAAGGATGCAGGGGATGAATTGGAGGATAACATTCAAGCCTTTGTGTCACCAAATACATTTCTGGGCCCTGTTCCTTCAAACATACATCGCAGATGACAATGTATGCTTCACTCTAACAGTTTATGGCCAGTAAAGTCAATAGGGATTTAGCCTTACATGCGTGTAGAAAGATGGATTGGTGTTTGAAATCTGATTTACATTCAGTTGGAGCGATGCTTCAACTGAATCTAAGGGAAGTTGGAACATCTTCAGTTAACCCATGTTTGCTGGGTATAAGAGCTTATTTCTCCCTGATATTTATAGCTCCATTGGGTCGCGTAGACCACAGCAGCAGAAGAAAGCAGATAAAGATGAATTGATTAATTTCCTCTCACTCTACCACAGTGAAATCATCAGAAATCTTTATTGGATTTCACTGTATATCTCTTCAATTTCCAAGCCTATACGTGCTGTTACAGTACGGACTCCTTAGTCATAAGATGTCCATACGAGATCAATCTTCTGAGAAATATACGTCATTAGTGTCTGGTTATATCCATTCTGATTTCTCCTCAGAAGTAGTTTCCCTTAAAACTGCTTTGCCATTTTACTTGCTTTATGTTCTTAATTATCTTCTGATATATTAGCTATATTAACTTATATACGTTAGAGGCTTTGCAGTTATTAACTGAAAGAGTTTCTAACTTCCGCCTCGAAATTTCAAACTCTCTAATTGCCTAATAAAAATCTTTCAAGGTCCACTAACTGCAGAGTTCTGATGCACCACCTAATCGGGTGGATGGAAATTACTGGGAAAACTCACTTTAGATGAAGACAGATGGACCTTTGCAGCACAGAGTACTGTAGAGCAAAGCACCGCTCTACCTAAGTAGTGGGAGTGGCCATATTGTTTTCCTGTAGTATATCTCCAAGTATCGATTCCTGCCAGGAAGTCAATCAGTATCTGGCGTTGGAGTTAGTGCTGTACTCTACGTCCCTCCTGGTGTGCAAGAAACATTCACCCAGCAGGAGTGTATGTGTCACGAGTGTATATGTATAGGGAGTAAGGTGGGCTGAGCGGTTAAGGAATCGGGCTAGTAATCAGAAGGTTGCCGGTTCGATTCCCTGCCAATGCAAAAAAATGACGTTGTGTCCTTGGGCAAGGCACTTCACCCTACTTGCCTCGTGGGGGGGAATGTCCCTGTACTTACTGTGAGTCGCTCTGGATAAGAGCATCTGCTAAATGACTAAATGTAAATGTAATGCAATGTATATCACAAGAGTCTTGACAGCCTCCGGGGCCCAGGGAATCCTAACCCAATGCCCCAGCGAGAGGTGATTGCGCTCAGGCTTTATTGCGACGACGTTCCCCTGAAGGCTTCCGAAACTCCAGCCCTGCTACTTCCGAGGAGCACTTAGGGGGATTACGGCAGAATAAGTGACTGCCAGAGTATTCACTCACCTCCCAGACGTATGTCATTTACTGTGCAACAACAAAGCATGCCATCTCGACGACTCAGTAGCCTTTGACCCGGACTTGTGGGGGACTCGCTTTTAGTCTCTCCAAGGCAGTTAAGGGTTAGAGGCTGGCTATGGAAGGCTGGCAAATCAGTGACGTAGGCCTACTGTTTTGAATTTACGGCTCACATTTTTTTGGGGTCAAACTTTTTTGGTTAGAATTTTTGGGGTTAGAATTTTTGGGATCTGAATTTCACCATTTGAAATTGAGCAGCCTGAATTTGTGTGTAATAACTTCATATTTTGATTTTAAAGAGGTGAATTCAAAACCACCAAATTCGGTGGTGTTTAAATTGAAATATTAGGCCTAAGCATTCAATGCCTTAAACAAATTCAAAACATGATGTCACTGATTTGCTTCCATATGTAGCCGGGTGCTGAACTTTTTATTTCTGGGTGTTACACCAAATTCACCCCCCGGCTACACATAACTTGCTCTTCCGTTGGATCGAACGTCTGCATTTGGAACGTAAACAAAACAGATCAACATCTCTCCAGATCATCTGGCTCGGCGTTCTGTTCCAGTGATACGGTTGCATCTCTCGCGTCGCGTCATCGCGCTGCCCGTTTTCATACGCGACCACCGGCAATCTGTCCTCATCTCCCTCCAGCCATCCGCGACGATAGGCCGTCGGTGTTATTGACTCGGCGTAGAGTTTCACCACGTCTGCCTTTGCATCCTCTACCCCATTCACTGTCCAATTAGGTTCAAGTAAAAATAGAAGCGCGGGAACATGATGCTAGAACCTTCTGTCGTTATGCTCGTGACGGAACATTTGCATCACTGATGAGATCCACATTGACCTAGTATATTAGAAACAGTATTTTCCGTATAGCTATAGCATGCTAGCATGTGTGTTGGTATGAGGACTTAGAGTGTGAGTTAGAACACGTCAGATGGCTGAGCGGTGAGGGAGTTGGGCTATTAATCAGAAGATTGTTGGTTCGATTCCCGGCCGTGCCAAATGACTTTGTGTCCTTGGGCAAGGCACTTCACCTTACTTGCCTTGGGGAGAATGTCTCTGTACTTACTGTAAGTCGCTCTGGATAAGAGCGTCTGCTAAATGAATAAATGTAAATGTAACCTCAAGATTAATGTTCAAACCATGACCGTGACCTCAAACCCTCTCTAACCACAGTCACCCACATATTGTTACAACTCTGTTGAACAGTTTCAAACTGAGGAAGTTCTTGTTTTAGGCAGGCTACCCAGTGCAAAAGCCTACTGCAATATATGTCTGTGATTTTACTGGTGGTGACATAACCCAGCAGGGCTCCAGTGCCACACTCACACAGCACAGCCCCTCCCTCGATGCTGTCTGTCGGGCTGTCTGTGTAGGGCTGGTGGGGGGGGGGGGGCTTGGAGCTCCACCTACTCTGCCTGTGATGAATTAATCAAAGCTCCCTCGACATGCATGTTCCCTGTCTGAGAGGATTCATCTCCTGTCTGTCTCCACGGAGATGGAGCGAGTGGGTTGAGGACATTCGGAAAGGGCTAGTGAGACAGTCCGAAAACAGTGAGGAATGAAGACTACATTCGATGGAAAGAGCGGAGGAAAATGTGAATTTAGTTGTTGTTGTTGTTGTGTATATATGTCAGAGCCTGCAATCCAGTGTCCAGACCAGGACGATGACATCATAGATATGTGAAATATGTGCATTGAGAATCCTCACAATGAAAGTAAACTTCCACGAGACCCTCTCCAAAACACACTCCCATTAAAAGGTCTTCATGGTCTGACAGGTCTAGCGATTACCTGGCAGGCTCGGGGCGGAAGCAGCATTAGTGCTGGGAGCTTGCAGGGGTGCGGCGGTGGGGCTGGGGTGGGGTGTGTGTAAGGAGCCAGGGAGTAGGCCACTGGCTCCATCCATTAGCCTAATGTGATGTTCCCTCAGCACATTCACCCCCCCCCCCCTCTCTCTTATTCACTCTTTCTCTCTCGCTCGCTCGCTCACTCCCTCTCTATCTCTCGCTCTCCCCATCCACCTTTCTCTCTCTCATACCTCCCTCTCACACACAACATTCTTCTATGAATACTGCCAGAGTTCTCCTCTGGGGAAATGATACAAAAGAGAGAGGAGGGGGGAGAGAGAGAGGGGGAGAGAGAGAGGGAGAGAGAGGGAGGGAAGAGGGTGAGAGAAAGGGGGAGAGAGGGAGGGAAGAGGGTGAGAGAGAGGGGGAGAGAGGGGGAGAGAGAGAGGGAAGAGGGGGAGAGAGAGAGGGAAGAGGGTGAGAGAGAGGGAGGGAAGAGGATGAGAGAGGGGGAGAGAGGGGGAGAGAGAGGGAGAGAGAGGGAGGGAAGAGGGTGAGAGAGAGGGGGAGAGAGGGAGGGAAGAGGGTGAGAGAGAGGGGGAGAGAGGGGGAGAGAGGGAGATTACGGGCGTGTGACCACAGGCTGTGGTAGCCAGAGCGGAAGATGATGGATGGAGAAATTAATCACGGAGAGTTTCAGATCCAGGTGATACTATGCTGTGACACGAACTGAAACGCTAAAGTACAGCACTGTAACCAAGATCAGAAAACAAAACCACAAGATCCACCTGCTCCAACCTCTCCGAGACTTAAACACATTCGTTTGAACGACAAATGGAAACGAAAACAAAACAAAGATGGTCCCAGTTTTAAGGTCAGTTCAGCGAGTGCTGCTGCGACACGAGGCTTCTGATGCGAATGATCGTTCAGACCGCCTCCGCCGAGGAGGGGCTGACAGCGTTTCCACGTCTTATCCGATCGTGTGGGAGAGCTGGAGAGTAGGGACAATCTGTGCTGCAGGCGAGAGAAGATTGCGGGGCATCTGGGACGAGTGTGTTCTGTCGTCCAATCCCTGCCTCAGCCTCAGAGGAGAGCGATCCATCTCTCCACAGTAACAGCTGAGGCCAATGCCTGGGAATACCTGACAGCTCGAAGAATTTCACAGAAACTATCTGCATGTTAAGATATCCATGTGCAATCAACAAACCTACAATATGAACTGTTGTTTTTTGGCTGCTGTTTTTTTTTTTTTTTAAAGCTTTTAAAATCTACATTTCACCATGAGTACTGAATACAGGTTGACATAAAACGCACTTTGTGATTAGACGCAGTACAAACCGGATTAGTGTGAATGAATATGGTGAATGTGTGTAGATTAGTGTTGTTGCAGCCTCATCGGTCACCACTAGGGGATGCACTGGCGTTAACAAACCAGCTTGGCTACATACAAACGATGTCTTCTGACTTTCCACGATTTTTTAAATGCTCACATTCAAACCCACATCCAGGATGGTAGTAACCATCAACACCAGAAGAAGAAAACAGCAGAGATATAGTCTGATAAAAGCCTGTCTGAAAACAGTAACAGACTCATAGCAAAGATGGCAACAGGGTCAAAGCCATCGTTTCTGGTAGAAAACATCAAATATCTAACACTGTAAATCTGAAGATGCCCGAATCCACAAATACCAAAGAAGGCTCCATCTGGCTGGTAGGGTTTGGGTGTGCAGCCAAGATTGAGAGCTTATTCAGACCTCTCCCACACAAAGTGGAGCCTGCTACTCGTCAGCTTTTGGATGTACGCCTGGGAGGTGAGCTCTGAATAGGAGGTGATTTCTGAGAGAGGAGGAGGTGATTTCTGAGAGAGGAGGAGGTGATTTCTGAGAGAGGAGGAGGTGATTTCTGAGAGAGGAAGAGGTGATTTCTGAGAGAGGAAGAGGTGATTTCTGAGAGAGGAGGTGAGCTCTGAATAGGAGGTGATTTCTGAGAGGAGGAGGTGATTTCTGAGAGAGGAGGAGGTGATTTCTGAGAGAGGAAGAGGTGATTTCTGAGAGAGGAGGAGGTGTGTTCTGATAGAGGAGAGGGGCACGCTCTGAGAAAGAGCGTGTTTGTAGTAGTTTTGAATCCTCTAGGCTTCGTTTTATAGAATCACAGGTCAGGAGAGAGCAAAGGAAAACAGCAGCTCCCTGTATTCCATATTCTTTTGTAGATCTGACACGACAACATCCATAACAATGTCAACAATGATTCATTCATGAATGAAAAAGTTGACTAGTGGCTCTAAGGATCAAGTTATAGAGTTGTATTTACATTTGGTGGTTCATCTTCCATGAGGATGCAGTGCATAAATCAGTCAGAGTGTGAAGTGCTGCCGGACTGTAAACAGTGTCTGCAGCCGCCCTCAGCAACACAGGCTCGGTTTTCAGAGTCACCTGACTTTCACGTCTCTCACATGGACCTTGGCTCACCTTGGTGTGTGCAGTGAGAGAGGGTTCCTTTCTGGACGTTTATGATCTCTACTCAGCATTGCTCAGCCCTAGATTACCTTCAGGGAGCGTGTGGGCTTATCAGTTTTAAATCATTAAATGTGGTTTTAATGTGCTGTTCTGAATGTGGACTTGAGTTTATAAGATGAAGCGCGTGCAGGAATAGTGGAGACACAATTTATACACAAAAAAACCACTCTGACCTCTCTATAAAATACATGTTCTTTATTTACATAAAATATAAAAAATAGCTTATAAAAACTGTGAGAAACTTTATCAAAGAGTAAATGGTGAAACAAAAAACAGAGTTCAAAAATGAAAAGTTGAAATGAAAAACAGATACTGGACAGTTTTCTTTGATCGAAGGAATGCACAGTTGGATCTCGTTCACATATATACACGACAGACACAACATGCCTTTGCCCCAGAGCCAGAACCTGTCAGAGAATCAGCCCAGTTTCAGCCTCGATGAGGATGATCATTAACGGATCTCATCAAGCACGCTATTCCCCTTTTCTTTTCCCTAAAGAAAAAAAATGCACAGAACATAATTATTGCAATCAAGATACCAGACGAGGTGAGAGACACGCAATCTGTCAAAATTGTTCTCTGCATGATTTAATGGACCCGTTTCTGACGCCTCGTTAATCTGGGCTGCGTTCGAGCGTCACCAAATAATCTCACCTTTTTTGTTTCTTCTCGTTTTAGTTGGTCCTCTCTGCTTGGGTTTGGGTTCCAGCTTCCTGATGAGTCGGGACACCCAGTTTTTCCTAGAGGCCGGGGGGGCGCACAGCCTGATATTCTTCTTCGTGACGAACCTGTTGACAGGAGGAGAATCTCAGGTCAGGTCCAGCTGCAGCCATAGAGGCAAACAGTAAACATTCAACTAGCTGTGAGTCATTCAGCCAGGGTTCGCACCCGCGGTTGGGATGGTTGTGGTTTATTATGTAATTATGACCAATTATAATAACTTACACTGTAGCAGGGATGCGACAGCCTCCACTGACGCTCTGGATGAAGTAGGAATGAACAACCCCCGGGGGGATTTTGCGATTAGTCGTTGACAAGCAGCAGTCAACCGCCTTGTCTGTGTTCGCTGCAATAAAACACACACATAAAGAAACATGTATTTACTGGCTAATTCCTACTTGCAGCCTGTCTGCATCTACTTGCTAAATTGAAAATGTGTTTGTGCTTTTTACACAGTTGTGAGAGTGCAGTACAGTTGTCAGTGACACATCTACTGGTTGATTAAAGGTTTGAGGTTGAGCATCTCACCTGATACATGACTCCAGAGATGTACAGTCAGCAGAAGAAGCGCAGCCACCCGGAAATACATTCTGTCTCAGTTCTCTGGTCCGTGTCTGTTTCTGTTGCTCCTGACCCAGGTACAAGGACCCATTGACAGGCTGTTTGTCCTGCACACCTTTTATATGCTCCGATAACACTTTCAGTTTCACTCTCCCGAAGTCAAACACCGATTTCCCGTAAATCCCACCCATTTCATTCACAAAGATATGGGACACTGCCAGCTAGGGGAACTTTCACTCGTCCCGCAGGCTATTGTCAAGAAAGTAAATCTTTCTCTGCCCTTTGTGAGTCTGTGCGTGTGTGAACAGGGAATAGGCCTGGCCTATATTGTGCCAGTATGCCGTTACTGTGCCATGACATCCTACTTTGGTTGGTGTGAATCGTGCAGAACCGTTTTTAAAAGCGTGCTAGCATTTATTACCCTCTACCGTGTCTGTGCTGCCTGACAGGTCTTCGGGAAAACGTCTCCGCTCTCTAGTCTAGTTGTGTGCTCAACGGTTAGCTCCTGAACACTGATCAGGCATGAAGGCAGAGATGAGCCCTCAGAATTTACTTTGATCCCGACTCCTAAACTATTTCCGTCGTTCACTTTCTTCCGGCTCATTTAATTCTACCATTTTACAGCAGGACACACCACTTAGACCACCGACGAATCATGGCCGAGAGACGTGTCACACTCATCCAGCGATTATCGAACTACTGTTTTCTCTGGGACTCATCCAAGAGCCAAGAAATGATGCTTGGAAGGAGGACAAAGCGTTGAGGATTTGTTTTCATTAATAACCCTAAACAACCTGTATACTATTCAATCCGAGGAGTCACAAAGGACGCTAAAAATTCATTATCGTCCTCCCATACAGTTAAATCTCCACGGATTCAACAGCAATACCTAGCCAAGGAGCCTAGACAAAAGTGTTCCTTTCCTGTTATCCTAAACCAGAACGAACCCAACATGTGATCCTCCTCCACTTGTTCAATCTCGTCAACCCCGGAGGAATTTACACCGTTATCAGCTGGGGCTCCTCAAATTAATGACAAGGCGTCCTACACACACTAATTGTGTTATTGAACACACATTTTCTCGTAAACGAATTCAACCCGTGCCAGATCTGTGCTCTTATCTCTGTTGAGTAAACATATACTCCCTTAGTTCACCTGTAATGGCGTGGGACCTGCACACATGCAGGTAAGTCACGGCACCACTGGCAGTCAGCCATGGGTGAAGGAGGGGAATGCCAGTCAGGTCTTTGTCTCCTGTGAAAGTGACAGGTAATAATGGTGCTGTGAGAAAGAGAACAAATTGGGGCCAACCAGTTCCGACGTTTCAACTTACAATTTCTGATATCATGTTCATGAGTTTGACTTCACCATAAAGGGTCATTCCTGCTAGATCCTGGACTGCACTCACGTTGTAGGTTACCTGTACCTCAAGTCTTCTTCAGGACTAGTAATGTAGCAGTTTCAAAAATAAACGTTTTTTATTTGACAGAAATGCTTTTTCTACTACCCAAAAGAAACACTGAGTTTTCTGTTTCATGCACTAAACTTTTTAACCTTTATCTCATAAAAGGTCAACAATTTCTAAGGATGTTTTTACATAATAAGGTTAATATTCTACCAGCTATGAGCAACAAACAGCTCTAACTGCGGAAAGCCCCAGGCAGAAGATAAGAGAGGTTGATTTCCAGCCTATCTGACCAGAGTGGAACTTTCCGGTAGGGACTTTCCAGTTCCACCAAGACACCATCAGTGCTGGTGTGAGAGGAATTTGATGAATCCAAAAACACCTTTTATCACAGATTATCACGGAGTCAGGTGGTTCAATTCCCGGCCGTGCCAAATGACGTTGCGTGTCCTTGGGCAAGGCACTTCACCCTACTTGCCTCGGGGGGGAATGTCCCTGTACTTACTGTAAGTCGCTCTGGATAAGAGCGTCTGCTAAATGACTAAATGTAATTTCACAAGCCATATACATAGCCTGCATAAATTTACACCACAGAGATTAAAATGAAGCGATAAAAAAAAAGAGATGTGTAAGGATGATGTGTGACGATCGAAGCCCACCGTCTCAAATCCCACCTGTGGTCGTCCATCATGGGGTCTCCTCAATAGCGTTACACACAAACGACACGGCTACGATTCTGTACAAAACTTTTAATTAGATTCTCCACAAGTAAAATCCCTCAGGTTTACCTGTAATATATTAAAACAAATGCCTTTTCATGTAACAAAAACGGTGCCAATAAATCAAATCCCCCAATCATCATCATCATCATCATGGATATTCTCTACATTGCGTGCCGGGAGCAGCAGTCTTCTCCCAGTGCACCAGCAGGTCTACAGGGCGACCTGCGGGAGCTGGGCAGCCCTGTTGCATACCCGCTAACATCAACCTGAGCTCAGACAAATCCCTTCTGCTCCTGTGGAAACATCTGTCCTTCATCGGAGCTGTACTGCGTTTTCCCCGCAGGAGATAAACAAACATGAAACCCATTTACTCTGCAGACAATGCCCACACGAGGCATCCATTAAAGCTAGGCACCTGTTCCATAGATACATCACTGGCCTGGTCAAACTACACGTATTTAATTGAAAATGTAAAAAAAAGATTTAAAGAGATGATTAGAAAACATTAAAAAAAGAACTCGTTTCTAAGAATCAAGCCAGAACCAAAGTTAAGACAGTTATTGCTGATATCGTGGAATACCGTACTATTATAATATTAGTGTACAGCAGTAACCGTGAACAACATATAAACACCAAGAACACAGATGGCTCCCACCAGCAGACACACCTGGGACACCTGGAGTGCAGCCACGCACCGTTCACGGCTCAATTCATTCATAGTTTATGCTCGGGCTTCCTAAAACCGACCGCTGACCTCCTCGTGACCCGTCTCAAGACGACCCCAGATCGCCGTGTGTCACTCGCTCGGCCGAGCACGGTTTCCATGACGGCTCTCTGGATGAACACCGGAGGAGGACAAGTTGCTGTGGCATGGTTTCAGTGGATTGTGCTAGTTTGAGTGTGGTGTGGACGCCCCGGGGCTGAGAGCAGGAGCTCCAGGAGCTCCAGGCTGGAGGTGGAGGGAGCAGCTGGCCTCGCTGGAGGAAGGTTTCACATCACGTCTTTCCTGCTGGATCTTTCTGGCAGATACTGACGGCTGACTCTTTATGGCTGCCCGAGGACTTCCAGTGATCTAATCTAGACCGCACCTCATCTCGGACGGAACCATCCCGGGCAGATGAGCACGGATACACAGCCTAGTCTAGTCCAGACCAGACCAGCCTAGTCCAGACCAGCCTAGTCCAGACCAGTCTAGCCCAGACGAGCCTAGTCCAGACCAGCCTAGCCCAGACCAGCCTAGCCCAGACCAGCCTAGTCCAGACCGGTGTAGCCCAGACCAGCCTAGTCCAGACCAGACCAGCCTAGTCCAGACCAGACCAGCCTAGTCCAGACCAGACCAGACTAGCCCAGACCAGTCTAGCCCAGACCAGCCTAGTCCAGACCAGCCTAGCCCAGACCAGACTAGCCCAGACACGGCGCTACCTGGATGATTCTGGGAGGAGTCTCTTGAACCAGCGGCCCACTGCCCCGTCCACCCTCATCACCAAGGCAACGCCAATTAGCACAAACACACTGCTGACCAGGAACCCGGAGGCCTCGAACATCAATCTGACAGGAGGACACAGAAGAGGGGGGAGGGGTAGAGGTGGGGGGAGGAGATGGACAGGGAGAGGGGAGAGAGAGGGAGAGGGGGGAGGGGTAGAGGTGGGGGGAGGGGTAGAGGTGGGGGGAGGAGATGGAAGGGGAGAGGGGAGGAGATGAGAGGGAAAGAGGGAGAGGGGGAGAGGGAGAGGAGGGGGGAGGAGATGGAAGGGGAGAGAGAGGGAGAGGAGATGGTAGAGAAAGGAGAGGGGGGAGGAGATAAGAGGGAAAGAGGGAGAGGAGATAGGAGGGAAAGAGGGAGAGGAAGGAGAGAGCCTTTAGTCCCGTCGCAGACAGCACCACCCAGTGGACATCCTCACAGGGCAGGATGGAACCAGGCCAGAGACATTACCACACGAGCAGGGAGCAGAACAGGGCGTGCGCTGCCTGGGAGGAGGGAAGCTTCTCCTGAAAGCATCATTACACTATCCCCCCCAGCTGCACGGTGTGTCCCGCAGGGGGCACGGTAACAGATTGTAGGGAGAGAACACGTTCCGGTACTTACTTGGGTGCAAAAACCTTCCACACCATTAGATGTCTCCTGAGGATGGCAGCTGCACAGACAGACGCCAAAACCTGAGAGCACAGGAGGTCAGGAGGGAAGTGCTCTGTTTCAGTGTGTGTGTGTGTGTGTGTACAATGTGTGTGTGTGTGTGTGTGTTCACCTGTGCTCCGTTTATGAAGAGGTATCGTGTCGAGAGCTGCAGCAGAGCAGAGCCGAACTGCTGGGGGTTCTCCCGTAATCTCATCTCCATGACAGCAGCGTCCTCCCCTCCTTCCTCCCCCCCTCCCCCCGTCCGTGGAACACGAACCTCACACACCAGCGGCCAGAACAGGAGCAGTGGACAGCCGACTACGCACAGGAGGGAAACAAACATATCATTCAGCAGTTCCTGGAGACCATCGTCTTTCCATGCTGTGGAACTCCACGCTGGGCCACATATCAAACGGTTGAATAGCTCGATATAAAAAGCTTTGTAGAGTGGACTAGAGTAGGGACCACTCCCGGATGCATTAAAAAGAAAATCGTTCAAAGAAAAACATGAAAAAAGGTAGGTGAGGTTCTCCGTCACCTGCGAACAGGATGTGGGAGGAGAAGGTGTTGAGGGTGACCAGGGAGGCCGGGAGGAGGGTGCCCACGTGCCCCCGGGGGAACCCCACAAAGGCAGCGCCCCACTGGATAGAGGTGAAGGTGGGCAGGTGGCCAGTGGCGTGGAAGAACTGGGTGGCAGCCAGGGACCACAGCACCAGGGGGGCCCAGGGCACCTGGAAGCCACCTGGGGGAAGAAATAGGAAGGTGACACCCAAACTAGTCAGCGTGCATCCCATCCAACAACGAGGTATAAATCGCACGCAACAAACCCAGCCGTGTTTCCCTCTGCTGTATGGTCAATCTTACCCGAGTGCGCCCCCTGCAGGGCGCCGAGGGTGGTGGCGGAGGCGTGCATGTGCAGCAGGGCTCCCATCTCCAGCATGAGCAGCAGGAAGGCCAGAGACATGCCCTCCGGGTGCAGCAGCAGCAGCCCCAGCCCCAGCAGGCCGCAGAGCAGGACCAGGGGCGCGGAGTAGACGCTCCCCAGCCCGTAGGCCTCGACGGCGGGCCGGCCCTCGGCCTCCGCGCCCCCGCCGGCCGGCCGGCCGTCCTCCATCGAGAGCCTCATCCGCTGGTACAGCTGGGGGATGAGGTGGTGGAGCTCGGCCTCGGGGCTGATGCCCGTGCTGGCCCGGTAGCGGGGCGGCGGCGGGGGGAGGGGGGCGGAGGCGCCGGGGGCGGGGCCGCGGGCCTTGGTGAACACGGTGAGCGGGTCCAGCCACAGCAGGAGGAGGCCCAGGCCCAGCAGAGCGAAGGCCGCCCGGGGGAGCGCCTCCTGGGCCAGGCTGATCAACTCCGCCAGGTTCCGGAAGCCGTCCTCGGGGGCGGAGCTCACCGCCCAGTGCAGCCCGGCGCACACGCACGCCAGGGGGAGGAGCCAGCGCGCCGCCAGCACCGTCCCCCCCGAGCTGTTGAGGTTGCCGTAGTGACGGAGCCAGCGGCGCAGGAGGAGGGTCCAGGCGGCCAGCGAGGCCAGGGAGAGGCCGTACTGGAGGTTCTTGACCTGGCTGTCCTGGATGCGGGCCAGCGGGGAGAGGAAGGGAGAGGGCTGGCAGGAGCCCTGCTCCTCCCTGCAGCTGTGGAAGTACAGGGAGAGGTAGAGGGTGCCCACCAGCAGCCCCACGCACCCCAGGAGGGCCCCGCTCTCCCGCCGCACGGCCGAGGGGGACGTGACCGGGGAGGGCAGCAGGCCGGGGGGCTTCTGGGGGTCGGGGGCGGGGGGGAGGAGGAGGCCGTCCCAGTTGAGGCGCAGCGGGACGTAGAGGCCCAGGGAGAAGAGGAGGAAGGTCACCGCCCGGCCCTCGGCGATCACGTAGCTGTCGGACAGCAGGGAGACGCAGCGCAGGAGCAGGACCAGGATGGGAGGAGTCAGGAGGGAGGGCGTGGCCAGCCAGACACGCCCACAGACTCCGGCCCCGCCCCCGGAGGTCAGAACCCGTCTGGTCCTCCAGAGGACCAGCATCTCGGAGGTGAAGGCCGCCGCGCACAGCCCCCAGGACACCTCCAGGTAGCCCTGGGTGGCCAGCTGGCCCCCGGCCACACACAGCCCCGCGGCCAGGCCCCCCAGCGCCGGCGTCCGGAGGAAACCGCCCTCCCCCGCCAGCGCGGACGACAGCTCGGACACGAGGAGGGTCACCAGGCAGGCCAGCCCCAGCACGGCCACGCCCGCCACCATCTTGGCCGGTTGGAAGCGGGCCCAGCAGGCCCGGCAGGTGTCCCTGACGGAGGTCAGGTAGGCCTGGAGGGAGGCCAGGAGCTGGGGGGAGGGGCGCTGGCCCTGCCGCAGGGCCTGGAGGTACTGGGACGAGAGCTGGGAGAAGGTGGACTGCAGCTGGGACAGGCTGTCTGGAGGGATGTCTCTGGCCATGCTGGAGTAGGTCTCCAGGAAACGGTTGACCTTCACAGAGGAGGGGGAGGAGGGGACATGTCAAGGGTAACCCTTGTTAGAGAGCGCAGAGCGACTCAATAATAATATTAATAATACAAATATTATAAATTGTATTTGTAATGGGCCTTTCTTGCTCTCAAAGTGCTCCAGTAGAGTTCAAATCGTAGCATGTGTTGCAGATAAACATCCACCATGTGTTGCAGATCTAGAGTGTGTTTGAGGACGCCGCACCTGTTTGGCGTTGATCCACAGCGCCTCCCCCTGGCTGAGCCCCGCCGGTGCACCCTGTGTCTGGCCGTCGGGAGAGAAGACCGGCAGGAGGACCTGCCCCACGCTGCTGTAGGGGATGGGGATCCCCAGGAGCAGGGCCAGGGTGGGCACCAGGTCGGTCTGGGGAACCACCTCTGGCTCGCTCTGCCGGGGACAGACACCAAACCCACAGGTAACACACCAGAAACAGGACAGTCGTCTCGCGAGGGAGCCATGTGATTGGTCATTAGCTTTCTGTGTAGCATTTATGTTTTGCGAGTGTGCAGTCTTAAATCTGAGGAACGGGAGGATGTGGAGGAGATATCTATAGAATATCTTAAAAAGCACTTGGTAATGCCGTCCTAAAATACCTGTCCATCAGCATAAGAGAGACAGGAACAGAAGCAAGACTTGTATATAACTCCCTTTTACACCAAGTGGTCAGTCTGCCAAAGACCACTGTTCTTAGACGTGCAACCATCATCTCCTCCTGATGTGTTCTGCTGGGCTTCAGCAGGGATGGAGAGAGGCTGGAGTGGGCGGGCTCACCGGTGAGGAGGATGCTGGGAAGAGGGGGGAGGGGCTGTAGAGGAAGATGGCGGCGTCCGTCTCCTTCTGGCTCTCCCCTCCGTGGTCCCCCGTGTCGGTCATCCCGTGGTCTCCCATCACCACTAGCAACGTGTCGTCCTGGAGACGATCCAGCACTGACCTGGAGGCGCGGCACAGACACGAGCAAGCTGGCTTATTGGGTCGTTACGCTGCAAGTCTTCCCCTCTCTTTGTCTTTCTCTCTCTCTCTCTCTCTCTCTCTCTCTCTCTCTCTCTCTCTCTCTCTGTCTCTCTCTCTCTGTCTCTCTCTCTCTCCACCTTCTGTCACCCTTCACTTAAAAACTGTCCAATAAAGCAAGAAAACTAAAAAAACTAGCTGGAGAAACTAGCGAAGTAGCTGTTTTCTGACCTGATCACCCCGTCCATCTGGGTGAGCTTGTCGGCCATGGCTGGGTGGTCAGGGCCGAAGCGGTGACCACAGTGGTCCACGCCCAGGAAGTGAGCCACCAGGACGTCCCAGTCATCCCCCATCACTACGACCACACAGGGGGTCAGAGGTCAGAGGAGGCGGATCAGAGCGTCTGGAGGTGGGCGGTGTGCTGGTGGATACTTACTGATGGGGTAGAGGTGTTTGAGGATCCCATCGTCCACAGTGTGTAGGTCCTTCACGTTGAACGAGGGGAAAGGCAGGGATCGGTGAAACTTCTTGGGGAAGAGATTTTCCCAGGTGTCGTCCCCCATGAAGACCACGCGCTTGCCTTGCAGGTAGGAGAGAGGTTTTAGGAGAGAGTTTAGGTGGGATTCGGTGCAGTTCCATGGGTCTATGTGAAGCAGTCTGAGACACTGCTTATAAAAAAGCGCTACGCAAATAAACGTGTGGTTTATGCCACTACTCACCCACTTCACCCAGCTGCTGAACCAGGTTGTCTTCCAAGATGGCGCTCGAGGCAAAGTTGTTGCCGACGTCTATGAATGTGGGTAGGGACCCGGTGGTAAAGCCCTTGATCCTCTGCATGGTGGTGGTGGGGGGGTCCGCTCTGAAGGGGTACAGGCGGGCCTGGGAGGGCCTGGACGATATCAGCTCGTCGAACACGGGCATCTTATTCTCATAAGGGCGTGGCTGCGTGTTGGAGGGGTCGAAGCGGGCAAAGTCGAATTTCAGGGCGTCGATGATGATGATCACGGCCTTGCGGAAGCGCTGACGGCCTGGGCAGAAGTCCGCGGGGCCTCCTTCGGGGAGCAACACGTCTGCGCAGGTGCTGGTCCTGTTAACCTCCAGCCTGACCAGCAGGAAACCGCCCACGAACAGAAAGATGCCCACGTAGAAGACGGCACACAGCCACAGGAGAAGGGCCAGGATGGGGAGACGCTTCATCCTAGACAGCGGAATGATGGGGTCAACTGACATTTAAAAAATATACTGTATGTCGAAAAAATAATTGGCTATTAAGCCGTTTTATTGCCAGAAAGCTTAACTAAAGGTCTCATTCTGATGGCTTAGTTACTGATAGCTTCTCATGTACCTCTAAAGTTGTCCAGACAAACAAGCGGCAAGTCGAGGTTATCCTTCATGCTTTAGCGGTTCCTACAATTGAATGACGCTGAGAAAACCGCACTACTGCTGGTATCCATGGTGAGCACAAGCTACCTGGCTAAGCTGCTAACTAGTCTGGTATAGACTAACGTTACCTGAATGCATGCACCAACAGACAGCCAACTCTGCTAGCTGCAAGGTTAAAATTCCCTTAGTCGCATGCACTTCTGCTACTACTTTAGTTGGGGCAAGAGAACTAGCGTATCTTGACAAAAGTAGAATGTCCTCGGCGAAATCATCCCACACAGATGAGAAAACAGTCTAAGGATCTAGCTAGCTTCAAGACCGGTTAGCCGGCTAGCTAGATAACTGCCATAATAGTTTAAATCAACGTTTCTGACCTTGTGGTGCTCCGTGGTGTCCTTCGTCGGGACAGGAGCAGTCGTTAATATGTGTGTACAGTGTACACAACACCCAGCGCTGAGACAGGTGCCTCAGGTACACAGAGAACGATAGCGCGCCCCTCTCACCTTCATTGGAACCACAAATTTGGCATGCATGGGGGTTAGGGCGGAAACGCTTGTTCCCACACGGTAACCTTTCGGTGTAACCTCACGTTCTACTGACATGCGCAGTGTAGTGGCTGCATGGACGCATGATTCAATTCTGGTTGAGCATATGAAACATTTTACAGTATTATCTTTTTACAAAATTGAACATAGGTTCGTCAATAGGACGCATTGAGTGTTTTTTATTTTACAAAAAAAGTTAAACCAATGCTTTTTGCTTGAACAATATTTATTGACAGCTTAACATCAACTATCCCTTAATTCCAATTTATTAAATTGGCTATATCTGTGACATCGTCATCAAGTGTTTCATGGTTCGTCAATGGTGCTGGATACTGGGTTTCTGTTGTGTTAAACATAATACATTGTCCGATAATGGAAAAAAATAAATCAAATTCCACCCTTCCCACAGCTCTTTCAGAGGTGATCTTAAGTGCTCTGTGAACTCCTTACGCATTTGAGACCATCTCTCCTCCCCAACCAATGACAGCGTTCTTAGTTATCGAAGTACATAAATAACATTATTTGTGTCCAAGGGAGGGATGGAGTCGGCAGTCAAAACCTCAAGTACATAAAAGTCTATAATTTATGAGTACAGAGTGAATACAGATGGTGGTAGAGGACAGAAATCGTAACTCAAAGTCTGCAGAGACGATACACAACACTACATGTCCCTGACAGTTTATACCCTTTTTAACTGAAACGGTACAATGGTTAAGAACTGAGAAACACACTTAGAAGTGACATCCGACTGTATGTAATGACCCACACTGGTGTCTCTGGAAACGGACAAACTGCGATGTGTAGGCCTTCTAGGTATTGACGATGATCATGAGAGATCCTAATCTTGGGCCGAAAGCTGATCAAGGCGAGTCCCTCCACGTCGTCGTCCAGCTCGCTGCAGCTGGTAATGTTCTTAGAGCCGTAACACGTTCTAAAGACGGGAACCCGCATTTAGAGGTTCTGCTTCTCAGGGTTCCGGGGGGCTTGTTTTTCTCGCGAGTCGTCCGGACGTTCTTCACTTCTGGGGTGCGGATCCCTCCGCTGCTGAGTTTGGCTTCGCTGAAGACGCGCTCTCCACCTTCATAGGGTTCTGCTTGGCCAGGGTTCCATAAATAGACATGGCCTGGAGAGAAAACACACACACACAGGTGGAACCACGGTCACTACAAGGAGCCTGGACGTGAGAAGTTGGAATCTAGAATTTTCTTCTGGATTCATAAAAGTGAATTTAATTGTGAACTGAAAAGTGTCTGTGTCGGGGGAAGCGGACCTGAGTGACCATGTTGCTGATGTCTCCCGAGTTGGAGGGCAGCAGGATGGTGTTGGACTCTTTGGCCAGGTTGGAGAAGGCCGACACGTACTGTTCAGCCACGCTCAGGGAAGCCGCTGCATTCCCGTTCTGGGGAGAAACAACAGATCCTCAGACACACAGACAGACAACCACAGACACACAGACAGACACACAGACAGACAGACACACAGACAGACACACAGACAACCACAGACACACAGATACACAGACAGACAACCACACAGACAGACACACAGACACACACAGACAGACACACAGACAGACAGACACACAGACAGACACACAGACAACCACACACAGACAGACAGACAGACACACACACACACACAGACAACCACACAGACAGACAGACAATCACACAGACAGACAGACAACCACCACACAGACAGACAGACACAGACACACAAACAAGGTAGGCAGCTCTGCAGTGGAGGGGTCGGATGACAAAATAAACTAACCTATAAACTAACTGATGTCATATGATTAGGGAGGAACTTTACCTGTTCAGTCAGAGCCAGTGACAACAGGCGGATGGCCTTCGCTTTAGCCTCCGCTTTGGCTAAGACTGCGTTAGCTTCACCTGGGGTAGAAGATTGGGACATCATAAACACAGGCTTGGTTGTCAGGCTTTACCTGACACAAATCCAACAGGAAACAGTATGACCAATCAAATCATTGCATTTGAATAGCCCTTCTTACACGCAATGTCACAGAGGGCTTCACATACGCCTACAGGGCCGCACCCAAACCCCGTAAAGGGAGACAAGGATGCCATAAAGGAATCCGGTATAGTGTGTCCAGGTTGCTATGGAACCCACCGAAGGCTCTGTTGATCTGCTCCTCCCTCTGGCCCTCGGAGGCCAGGATCTGAGCCTGCTTGTGGCCCTCGGCCACGTTGATGGCCGACTCCCTCGTGCCCTCCGACTCCAACACCGTGGCTCTCTTCTTCCGCTCCGCCTCCACCTGAACGACCGGAGGCGGAAGGATCATAATCAGCTCACCAGGGTGGGATCACGGAAGCCTCGCTGTCGTTATTCGATTCTAATTTGCTTTTATTGGCATGAATGCCACAATAATTGTTTTTCCAAAGCATCAAGTAAACTCAATACATTTCGTAGATGAAAACAGCAGCAGGAGATTAAGATCAAATTCTTTGTATACAGTATATTGTGGGTGTGCTGTCGTGTGTGTCTAGGTCATTCACTGTCCCTCAGGATGTGTCACGAGGAGAACTGTGAAGCTGGTTTTAACCCAGCTGAACGTGGACCTCGACTGTGTATCGCCAAGTGTCGGGAGTCAGGTGGCTGAGCGGTTAAGGAATCGGGCTAGTAATCAGAAGGTTGCTGGTTCGATCCCCGGCTCTGCAAAATGACGTTGTGTCCTTGGGCAAGGCACTTCACCCTACTTGCCTCGGGGAGAATGTCCCTGTACTTACTGTAAGTCTCTCTGGATAAGAGCGTCTGCTAAATGACTAAATGACTAAATGTAAGCGTTGCTTGGTGGCGTGAGCCGTCTGGTCTCTCACCTGCATCTGCATGGACTCCTTGACCCGCGGTGGGACGTGGATGTCCTTGATCTCGTAGCGAAGGCAGCGGATGCCCCAGTCGTCGGACGCCTGGTTGATGGAGTGAACGATGTTGGAGTTCAGGCACTCTCTTTCCTGCAGAGACGGAGAGACGACAGACGGTAAGGAAAGAATGAAGGAAAGCCAATGGAGCAAACTAGAATCCCCTTAGTGCAGGGTTCTGTAATCCTGGTCCTCGAGGGGCCGCTGTGCCTGCATGTTTCAGATGTTTCCCTGCTCCAGCACACCTGATTCAAATGAATGGTCGTTACCCGGTTTCCACAAAGCTTGATAACGACCCATTCATTTGAATGAAGGTGTGCTGGAGCAGGGAAACGTCTAAAACATGCAGGACAGCGGCCCTTCGAGGACCAGGATTGGAGAACCCTGCCTTAGTGGATCATTCAGCGTGCTCTCTCTCTCTCTCACCCTGAACACTTTGTCCAGGGTTAGCTTCCCCAGCTCAGAGCGCATGGTTGTCTGTGCCAGCTGTGTGACGGCGTATTCTGGGTCTTCTACTCCGTAGCTGGCCTGGAAGGGGGACGCATCAGTCAATATCCAGACACAACAACACTTCTTTCCTTTGTTTTATCACTACTAGAAAGAGGACCCTAGAAAGGATGTCATACAAACCTTGAATGGATCCAGTATCCTGAGATAGAGGACACCATCTATCTGTAGGGTCACATTATCTGGAAGAATAACGTTAGGTTAGCTTAGCCACTTCCGGGGGGATGCTTGTGTAAACAGCTTGGATGAAAACTTGGATTACTAACCAAGAGAGACAGCAGATTGCTCTGGTACATCAATAACAATCTCCTTTAGACTCTGCACGTAACGTATTTTGTCCAGAAACGGGATGAGAAAGTTCAAACCCTAAAGGAAAAGGATGGCAGAGGAATATATCCTTAATTAGATTCGTTTTCAGTATCGCGCAATTAAATAATGTCATTGGAGTATGAAATAAATTACGTCTATAGAATATAAAAGCAATGAGTTACCGGTACTAAGATCCGATGAAATCGTCCCATCCTCTCAACTACCCAGGCTTCTTGTTGGGGCACAAATAGTACCACGGTGTTCATGGGTAGACTGGATGCCCAGCGCTGCTGGGCTGGTGTCACCCATAGCCGCGGGGTCGTCCCCTGTGACAGCTGTGTTAACCGTGGGATCGTCCCCTGTGAATGCTGTGTTAAACAATCAGGAAACATCACACGTGACGAAAATATACAGCAAACTGCAACTAGGTGGCTAGCAACAATTACTATTTAATTTTAGATATATGCAGCTATCTCATTTGATTGTTGGGTGAAAGTTGTTGTAAAGGTACCTGGCTTTCTCAATTCAACACCGAATATAGTACAACATGAGTGAATACATATCCTAATGAAAATACTATGTAGCTCCCCTGAGCCGCTTGCTAACGTGTTAGCTAGCTGGCTAACCGGATAATGACACAAATAACATTACATGCCACACTTTACCTTTAACAGGGCACCGCCGGTCCGGCAGAGTGTTCGAAGCATATTGTCGAAGCTAACCGGTAACTTCTACGTGTTTAAGCTGAACAAATGAACCTTAACTAAACTCGGCGCTCATGTGTGACCCTCCGTCGATCACGAAAGTTACAACATCAATGTGGTACACGAACACCGCCACCCATTCTCGATAGGAAACACATCACAGAACTTTAGTTCCGTCCCACTACACCAATTCAATCTTGACCTGTCGAACATCTTTAAACAGGGTGATCATATTTTATGAGGGGCCGTTTAGGAAGTAATTCAGACTGTCCGTACACAAACACATATGAAACACATACACATTCACATATGAACGTTCACACATTAATACTACTGATACTACTTTCCTAAACAGAGTTAGCAGGTGGTGCATTTCTTTAGTTTTTTAACCTTTACTCCCCAAAAATCCAAACTTTTTTTCAAAATCAACCTTTCGAAACGTTTTTTTAAAAACGTGTTTTCTAAAATATTGTTTCAACCTAGAGCAGAGTACAGTAGAATACTCAAGTAGACTACTCATCAATGATGCAAACTTTTATTTCCCATTTTTTTATTTCAACCTTTCAAAAGTTTTTTTCCAACCCCTTTTTTCGAAAACATTTATCTTTAAACATTTGTCTTTAAAATTATTATTATTTTTGCCGGACGTTAAAGACCAAGGATGACGTATATAATGGAACACACTAAGCGGCGCTGTTGTCTTAATTCATTCGACAAATGATTGACAAGGGCTTTAACCAATCTGTTTTTCATTGCTAATGCATTTTGCCTGGATTCCCATCAAGAAATATTAACCACTGAAAAAAAGAAGGCATAATTATTGTAAAACAGCCCACGTATCCCCATGCCATGTCATACAACTAGACAATATTCTACGAAGATTAAGAATGTGAGCTAGCATGCAAATCAGTAATGACTGTAGATACGCATTTCCTGAATCTCTAGGCTGAAATTAGAGAGCCAGGGAGAGAACTCTGGTTTTACCATCCACCTGTTCATTCAACCTGTAGCTATCCCTACCCTATAGCTTTTTGATTGGTCAATCCCCTGTATGGTCCGCCCTACTTAGACAGAGTGCAACCTCAATGGACACTATAGATGTCATTTTAGAAGTACCTCGGTACCGCCCTCTTAACGCTGCTCCCCCAGGTTACACTAATGAATTTTGTTATGGCGTGCCCGTGGCAGGGGGCTACCGCTCTCTGCCGAACATTTGTGTCGCCTTCTCCATCGTCTCAAGTCCACTAGTGAAGCGAGAAGTTGTAAAAGTTGTCAGAGTATAAATTTGCGATGTTACCGAACGGACTACACATATTGTGAGACGCTTTGCCAATATTGAAACCAGGACTGTCACTGGAAAGCTTTGGCCATGTCTCTGCTATGTGTTCGAGGTGAGTTATTACTGTTTTTACTTTCTGTTATTTCAATTATGTATTCCATGGAATTGCATTTACAAAGACCACATTTAATTTGGACTACGACTAAAGGAATATGCCATCCTTTGACCGCAGGCTTCTGGGACATTTCGCCTAAACTTTTAAGGCTGTGATTTTCTTTTCAAATTGAAGACAATGTTATTTTATTGGTCGAAAATACTACTTTGGTATTTATTATTAATGCACTAGCCAGGTGCTTTGGTTTTTAGCTATTGATTTGTAGGCCATCCGTATTTGAAGGATGTCAGCTCCATTACATAATTTTGATATCGGAGCACGTCACCAAACGGTAGCTTTCCAGCTTTCCAGCTTTCCGCAAAGTTCCAGTAAAGTGGACATGAAGCAGTGAGTTTCTGAGCAAAACATTCAAGGAACATGAATTAGGCCTATTTCATATTCAGTATCAGGCTATTCCGCAGGTGGACGTTTTAGACTTTACATTCAAATGGTTTAATGCATCTGATCAGCATCTATGCCTAATTACAACAAAAATAAATTGTGGGGTTCTTAAACTGCTTTTTGTAGTGTAAATGACATTCTCGGCAGTGTCCTCTTTAAGAAAGAAACACACGTAAGCCCTAAGACGACATTCTCATGTGTTTATGCAATACTAACGAAATGAATCAATGTAAAATTTCATTATAGTCAAAATACAACCATATTTTCCAACAGCGGCGGAAAATCCGTCACGACAGGAAGATCAATGTCTTGCTATGAGTGAGTGTAGGTCCATTTGGGTTGCAGATAAACTAATAGATTCTATCGGAAAGCCAGCCCCAGAATCATGTGTAATGATGGAAAAATATATCGTACACGGCTGTGGTTTGCTGTCAATTATAGTCATTCAGATGTATCTTAATCAAGACTATGATTTTGTTTAGTGCTTTTCCTTGCATATGCCATTTTTATGTTATTTTCAGAATTACATTTTTAAAGAATAAAAGTGTGCTGCTAAGTGACACTTAACTAGGAAATGACCTAATTTTAATTAAAATGTAATGTAACCTAGGCCTAATTAAGTTTGTGTTCTATAGCGATTTTCCATAATTGTCATCTTCTCCCACTCCACCCTATTGTCTAGTCATCTAATCATTCAGTGCAGAACGTCTATATTTTCCACCGGAAAGTAATTCAGTACAGTTCAGACGTTCAACAAAACAGCACAAAGACAGAAGTCGATGCTTAAACATCCTGAAGGCTGCTCCAGTCTAGGATGTCTTTCAAAAGAGGAAGAGGAAGAGGAAGCCACTCAGAACCCCCTTCAACCTCCACATATTCATGAGTGAGCGTGTTGACACCTGGAGGCTGGGGGGAGTTTAGGCGGCTCGCTACAGCGATAATGGTGTCCTGCTTCTGCCGGGCCGGGCCGACACGATTGGCTGACGTGAGTCATCCCTTCCCCCGTTCGGCAGCGTCATGGTTTTGTTTTTCTATCGCCATAGAAAAGGCCCCGTCTCCATGGTAACGGCTCCACACAGTAGATAAGTGGTCTCCCTTCCGAAAGGCCATGTGTGGGTACATGAACCCCTGCTGGGCATCAGGCCAGGCTAGGACCAGGGCTAGGGCTAGGGCCAGGGCTAGGGCCAGGGCCAGGGCTAGAGCCAGGGCCAGGGCTAGGGACAGGGCTAGGGCCAGGACCAGGACCAGGGCTAGGACCAGGGCTAGGGCCAGGGCTAGGCACAGGGCCAGGGCTAGGCACAGGGCCAGGGCTAGGACCAGGGCCAGGGCTAGGACCAGGGCTAGGGACAGGGCCAGGGCTAGGCACAGGGCCAGGGCTAGGCACAGGGCCAGGGCTAGGCACAGGGCCAGGGCTAGGGACAGGGCCAGGGCCAGGGCCAGGGCTAGGACCAGGGCTAGGGACAGGGCCAGGGCTAGGACCAGGGCTAGGGACAGGGCCAGGGCTAGGCACAGGGCCAGGGCTAGGCACAGGGCCAGGGCCAGACTCACATGGAGCCCCTCTACGGGGCCCAGAGAACCACCAAATACACAACAAACAAGCCATTCTCACCGCATGTTGCTGTGGAAGGAGGCCCAGCCTGTTCAGACGTCAGGTGTGCAGTTGAGTTGAATACATCTTGCGGTTCCTCCTTGAGAACATGAACACGCGAGGGTTTTTTTGGGGGGAGGGGATGGTGCTCACATTTACTGTGTGTGATCATCTGAAGCCATAGAAGGAACAGTGTGCATGACGAAATGAGCAGTGTTGACTTGTAGCCTGCGTGGTTTACTTTGGCAGAGCCTCGTCAGTTGTGTCAATAATCTGTCATTGAGGAAGTGAAACTGACGGAAGGTTATGTATTGGCATAAATACTATTGATAGAGCGTGCGATGAATAGTGGAATGGTGAGTTTGAGAACACGGGAAGGAAAGGAAAATGATAAAAGAGGACCAACGGACATAGCTGTTGATAGACGGGATAGTGGAATTATAGAGAGCAAGAGAGAGAGAGAGAGAGAGCGGAGAGATTCTGTCAGTAATCCTCTGGCCATCTGTTGCTCTCTCTCTCTCTCTCTCTCTCTCTCTCTCTCTCTCTCTCTCTCTCCCCCTCTCTCTCTCTGGCCTGCTTGCTCAATAGGTGCCACCTCATCAGCTCCAGTTGAGTGTAAATACAGGACAATACCAGCTGCAGTATTCTGAGCCCACTTCCTGCTTCTCACTTCCTGCTTCCTGTCTGACCCTAAAGCGTTGTTTACGGACAATATGGTCCGTAAAAGGTAATAACGTCACGTGACCCATAGCCATGCAACCCCTTAATTGACCCCAACTTAAAGGATGTATGTTAATCCTGAGAAACCAAGTCACTACCAGGCGATCATCCAGGGAATTCGCTCGCAGAGATCCTTTAAATTAAATTCAAATGTTCCGTATTTCTGCCTACTCCCACAAGTTATCTTTCCCAATGGAATTAGGAGTGTGTGTGTGATCAGCTTTTATATGTCCGTAGAACATCTTGGGTAACCTTTTGTACGAAAACTCTGAAATTTGAGCTGTCGGCAGAAAGTGTTCTTTAAATGTATCTTGTTTGCTATGTTCAAAAAAAAAAAAAAAAAAAACCTTATACTTCATTGTGATTTATGAATTTGCACCAAAACAACATTGACTGCTCATCAGGTGAGTAAAGTCCGCAGCCAGCTGGATAGAGACAGGCAGCAACACGGCCCCAGGCTAAACGGGAAGGGCTTCCCACTGCATCCAGATCGCAGGGGATGGAGGGAGGGCCGAGTGAAGGAGAGATAAGGATCAGTTTCCGCTATAATGACCTCCTGCTTTATGGGCCTGTGCCATGTTTACCCCTGGTCTGAATGACGTTATGCTGCTTCCGACATAAGGCCTGCCTCCATGGCTCCATTCTCAACTCTACACCACACTGGAGACATCTCTTTCACTCACTCACACACTCACACACACACCCTTTCTCTCAATACATGTGTATATATATATATATATTCCTTTTCCTCATTCAATCTCATGTCTTGAATGAACGGAGAGCTTTCACACGCCAAGCAGAAAGTGATACCTGGACTTTGTTGGAATTGTTAACAAATATCTTTGTAGCTCCTTTGTGTTTGACCTCTATTGTTTTCTCTCTCTCTTTTCTCTCTCATCTGTTCATTTTCAACCCCTCCTTCTTTTGTGTGTGTATTCATGCTCTGTCCAAGCTACTCGTTCTCACCAGCAAGATGGCAAACTAACGACGTTAAACAGCTAAAGACAGTTTCAGGCAGCTGGCCTTCAGTGCCTCAGAGAGTTTAGAGCCGGCGAGCGAGCCGTACTGTGCGTGCACTGTAGAGTTTAGAGTCACGTATTACATTTAGTCATTTAGCAGACGCTCTTATCCAGAGCGACTTACAGTAAGTACAGGGACATTCCCCCCGAGGCAAGTAGGGTGAAGTACCTTGCCCAATGACACAATGTCGTTCTGCCGTCTCGGAATCGAACCGGCAACCTTCAGATTACTAGCCCGACTCCCTAACCGCTCAGCCATCTGACTCCCTATTACGTATTAATGTCTGCCTGCCACCATTCCTATCATCCTGGCCCATCTGGCATCTCTGGCTGGCTGGTTATTCCCTGGTATATAACGCTGCAGCAGGGATCACCATTAATCCCCTCTGATGGGCCTTGCAATCCCGTAACCATTATTGTATAGACACTGAAAGAGGTCTTAAATTCAGACACTAAAAATAAACTCAAAGAGAGTTTTTTTCTTTTCTTCTAATACAGATTTGCTGGCATCGAGTTTTAGAAAGGGAATGACGATTCACGTAGAAGCCTGTAATCATTTATTGTTCTGTTTTTGTTTACCTCAACTGTTTGTGCACGCTGCTCTCTGTAGATCTGTAAAGATGCCTTCTGTCGTCATGGACACAGACTGATAAACACATCTATAAATGTATACCTCAGCTCTGTGATGGTTTGTGCTTCACACATTTACATTTAGTCATTTTAGCAGATGCTCTTATCCAGAGCGACTTACAGTAGGTACAAGGACATTCCCCCCGAGGCAAGTAGGGTGAAGTGCCTTGCCCAAGGACACAACGTCATTTTTCACGGCCGGGAATCGAACCGGAAACCTTCTGATTAATAGCCCGTTCCCTAACCGCTCAGCCATCTGACCCCTTTGCAGAGCAGTTGCGTAGGCTGATGCTGGCCATACCGGTGTGGGCCTCCCTCCCTAAGCCCCTGTGCTTTGGTCCTGGGAAGGTCAGCATTATGAATTTATTGCATCAGGGTGGGCTTCACGTAAGAGTGGATTGTGTATTAAGGGATTTGAGTTTGCAAGATTACAGCTGTTTCCAGTTGGACGTCAATACGAGTGGTCGATTTTATAGATATTAGAAATCCGTGAGCGTTTTCAGAGAAAGACTTAAGAATATCTTGAATGGATTTACACAGCGGAGGGCGGAGGATTCCATTGGATTCCGATGCCGGGGTGAATTTAATACGTTTGTGTTTGACACGTGACTGTCTTGTGAAAGGGGCCATGGCTGACTTGGCAGGGTGGACAGCTGTTCCGTCTGAGCTTGTCTGTGCTGTCCCACCTGACGACATAACGCACTCATTATCCACATATTCATTTAGCCGACAGATTTGAACCAAATCGACGTACAGTAAAGGGGAGGGATTTGAACCATGCTTGATGCGTAGTCGAGAGATCTAACCACTGAGCTGTTTTCCTTCTCTCTGAGGGTGTCTCACCCCATGAGAGACTGTCTCCTAAGCATGTACTTTTGGTAGTCTGTTTATTAATACTCTCCAAGCCTCTCAAACACATGTATTTGAATCTCTGTGGTACTTCAAAACACATATGGGCTGTTCCTTCAGTCAGAACATGTCACCAGTCAGAGAGTGCTAGGTGTGAAATCTCTTGGTACTAGCATCTCGTCATGTCCAGGGAGTCAGGTGGCTGAGCGGTGAGGGAGTCGGGCTAGTAATCTGAAGGTCGCCAGTTCGATTCCCCGACCATGCCAAATGACGTTGTGTCCTTGGGCAAGGCACTTCACCCTACTTGCCTCGGGGGGGGAATGTCCCTGCACTTACTGTAAGTCGCTCTGGATAAGAGCGTCTGCTAAATGACTAAATGACTAAATGTCCAGAGCAAGCTTAAAAAGTCAACATTTTCTGATCACACTAATTGGTGTTGTTGTCTCTTTTCTTTTTCCAGTGAAAAAAGCCAAACTCTACGGATCCTCAGGTGAGTTTCACACGTTCTCTTGTTCTACAAAGTCAGTGACGCCAAAACAAACCCTGCCTGCCAGTTGTATCATTTTCTCTCGTAGATCCGTCAGTCAAATTCTAGCTGAGCAATGGGTGGTTGATTTTTAGCATCGCATAATCCTTTCGGCTTATCCCGTGTGTACTTGAAGGCTAACTTGAGGCTAGCTAGGCTACCTGAAGGCTACCTAGGCTACATGGAGGCTAGCTCACCCAAGTACAGGTGAGCTCAGATCAGTTCTGGCTAAGCCTAAATCCCCACGCCCTCCATCTAGGTAATACCTTTACTGTTTACCCTCATGCCGCTCCCATAAACACCGTGACCGCAACGAAAGACACTGAGAAGGGAGAGAGAGACAGAGAAGGGAGAGAGAGATGGAGGAGAGGGAGAGATATGAAGGGGGGAAGAGAGAGCGAGACTGAGGGAGAGAGAGCGGAGGGAGACGAAGGGAGGGTGAAAGATGGAGTGAGAGAGAGGGGGAGAAAGATGGAGTAAGAGAGAGGGACTAGTCAATTACTCCACGACCTGTTTGGTGTCTCACAAATACAGGTCCTCTGGTGACCCTTATCTTTGACTTAAACAAGGGATTTGTGGTTTAATCCTAATCTCTTGCAAGGGTTCTTTACAGGGGAGTGGTTCAGGTGTCGTATATCTGTCCCGGGGGTTGGAAGTCCAGCTATCCAGAGGCCTGGAACCTTCTTCCTCTCTCTAGAAAACCTTCTCTCCTTGAAAACCTACTACCTCTCTCTTGAAAACCTTCTTCTTCTCTCCCTGAAAACCTTCTTCTTCTCTCCCTGAAAACCTAC
>CM042865.1:11802980-11860480 GCA_023658055.1 Thaleichthys pacificus | reverse complement strand
TGATGAGAAACAATCCAAATCGTAATCTGTTGTCGCTTTGTTGACTAATAGACGGCGCTTGTAGAACTGTTGTGTAAACGCAATATCCCACGTTGCTTGTGTGTTATTGATGAACGTCAACATGACGCGTGATTATCTCCAGCACTCGTGACAGCCAGCTGAACTCAGCCGTGTTGATCTTCAGCAGTAACCCTTCACCCTCTCGGGTGATGTCGCTTAAATATACAGTGTGCATCCAAGTACTGTACATTTACATTTACATTTAGTCATTTAGCAGACGCTCTTATCCAGAGCGACTTACAGTAAGTACAGGGACATTCCCCCCCGAGGCAAGTAGGGTGAAGTGCCTTGCCCAAGGACACAACGTAATTTTGACACGGCCAGGAATCGAACCAGCGACCTTCTGGTTACTAGCCCGACTCCCTCACCGCTCAGCCACCTGACCCCCATGTTTGCATGTGTGTGTCTGTGTTCCAGATAAGTATAACTCCTACGTGACGCTGAAGGTTCAGAATGTCAAGAGCACCACCATCACGGTACGAGGAGACAAACCCTGCTGGGAGCAGGACTTCATGTTGTAAGTGACACACACACACACACACACACACAGGTCAGACGCACATACACACATGTACATACAGACCAGACACACACACACACAGGTCAAACACACATGTACACACACACACACACACACACACAGCCAGACAGACACTCTCTCTCTCTCTCTCTCTCTCTCTCTCTCTCTCTCTCTCTCTCTCTCTCTCTCTCTCTCTCGCACGCACGCACACACACACACACACACACACACAGAAATTGTGCCAAACTTGTTAACGAAGAGATGCAGGCAGGAGTAGGGCGGGGCTAATCAGTCTGAATGAGAGCCAGGTGCTGATTGGCTCTTGTGGTCATGCTGAAGCCATCACTCAAGCTGAAACACTGCTACTCTACTGCTACTCTGCAGCAGGTCGGTTGTTTATCAGGTAGTAAACACGGCCTGTCACTTTCTCCTATTTCCAGGAATGAGGTTACGCTGGTACCTGAGTGCACAGGTGGCATGTCTTTTTTTTTGTTGGCCCAGACATTCACTTCCTTCTCATTCTTCATTAGTTTCGCTTCCTCTCTTTCCAGTTGACCTGTTTGTATACAGGGCTGATCCAGTCTCTCAGCAGGGGGGGTTTTGTTTACTTTGTTGTCGTTTTGTTTGTTTTTCCAGACCCTGAGCGTGAGCTCCGCGCCGGTTTCACTTGACAATGACCGTCGTTCAACGGTGTCCCGCGTGTGAAGCGCTGTCTAGCCTCCACCTGTTACTGTTACCCAGTCAGGTGGCTGAGCGGTGAGGGAGTCGGGCTCGTAATCTGAAGGTTACCGGTTCGATTCCCGGCTGTGACAAATGACGTTGTGTGTCCTTGGGCAAGGCACTTCACCCTACTTGCCTCGGGGGGAATGTCCCTGTACTTACTGTAAGTCGCTCTGGATAAGAGCGTCTGCTAAATGACTGTAAATGTAATGTACTCCTCTGTGTGCATTGAGTATCAGGTAGTCAGTGTTAGTGCAACGAGTTCGAACTGAAACCAGTGTGTGGTTCAGCTTGAGGGAAATTAGACCTTTTTCCTCAAAGCTCGTTTTCTTTCGTAAGAACTTGAATCCGCTGGTTGAACTGGTTCTGCTGGATGCTCCTGTTGCGATGGAGCGACACCTGTACCCAGGTAGCAGCGTGAGCTCACCGTGACCTGGGCGTCTCACGGACCCAGATTAGCTCCTTTTGTTTACCGTCAGCCGGGCGCGTTTAGACAGATCACCCGGCGTTCAGCCGATGTCCAGCAAAGGCGGGCGAGGTGTGCGTGTCTCCCAGTGCGAGGCATGTTGAGGCTCGTACCCAGACCTCTGCCGTCACATCCAGTCGTGTTGTCGGGGTCAAGGGTCGGCTCGGCTGTGCGCTTGTCACAGATCATTTCGTAGGCGTCGATCTATAAACAATCACATTTACATTTAGTAATGTACTCTCTTATCCAGAGCGACTTACAGTAAGTACAGGGGACATTCCCCCCGAGGCAAGTAGGGTGAAGTGCCTTGCCCAAGGACACAACGTCATTTGGCACGGCCGGGAATCGAACTGGCAACCTTCAGATTACTAGCCCGACTCCCTAACCGCTCAGCCACCTGACTCCCCAAACACGGCAACAAGCATCCTGCTTGAGACAGCACAAGTGTATAAGGAGTTATGATATCGTCTTGGTAAACACTCAAGAAGGCCGAGCTCAATCACCCGGTCATGATATCCCCCTGTACCTCTCAGACGACACCTATTCTTCACATGCTGCACTCAACCCCCCCAACACATCACAAGCTCCACGCTCTTAACACTTCAGAGCCGAGCAAAACATTCAGCGAGGATGATGGTTTGTTTTTTTCGTCTTTGTGAAAGTGGCACTCTGTGGGGTGCGGTCACGACTGCGATGCTCTTTTTCTCTCCGATCAGCGAGAGGGAGAGAAATCAATAGGAAGTTGAAGAGGGCGACGTCACGGTCGCGCGCTTCGCTCGAAGCCTCAGAATACCATCTGTCACTGTGGAAACCCATCAATTAGTAACCCTCCCATTCCGACTCCCCGCCTCGTCTCTCTCTTAAGTGTTTAGACGTCTAACCAGCGGAGGAGGAAGGGCTGTGGAGGGAGCGGCGGTTCTTCTTCGTTGTTTTTCCAGAAGCATGTAGCAGCTCCCGCGGTGCGAGTCTGTTCATCCCTGTCTCATCGCACTGACAATAAAAACCCTCTGATGAAACATTAATGGGTTTCTAAATTCTGCTTTTACACAACACTAGGGGGTGGGGCCTGGGGGGGGGGGGGGGGGGTCTTTTCATGCTTCCACAATTTATGCTGCAGAAAGGAGGGAGGGAGAGATGAAAGTGATGTCAGCCGGTGATTGATGGCTGAGGCTAGTGGCTTTGTGCGGCTCCGAAAAAACATGTTTACTTTTGTTTCGACGCGAAAAAACGCTGTCGCTGACAAAAAAACGTAGTAGCCCCAACGAGAGAAGAGATTGCCCCCCCCCCCCCCCCCCCCCCCCCCCCCCCGGAGCCGCCACTGCGGGAGTCGAATCCACTTTTGCGCGAGTTTGCAACGGGCCTAACCGACATCACAGCCGTCTCAACAGCCCGAAGCTTCTAGAAGGTTCTTCTGTGGCCGTGGCCTGAGCGTAGGTGCGCGTCTTCCACTGTGAGAGCAGAGCTTTTTGTGTCGCACCTGGTCGCCCGGACGCCATGGTAACTCCACGCATCTCCTGTTAATTATCTCTCCCTCTTTGATAATCTTCTCTCTCATCTCTCGTCTTTTGTCGGTGCCGCTGCGTTTACTAACGCTGTGGGGGGGGGGGGGGGCTAATGAGAAGGGGGGCGGGCGTGGGGGGCGACGTGGGGGGGCCGAGGTTGTACTGGGAATGAGATAAGCTGCTTTATTGCTGTTTGTCTGCACTCCGGTGGAGCGAATGGAACAGGAAGTTGAAGGAAATACGCGTTTGGACAGTGAGAGTGTGTGTGTGTGTGTGTTCCTCCTCTCCAGTGAGATCAACAACCTGGACCTGGGGCTCGTCGTAGAGGTGTGGAACAAGGGTCTCATCTGGGACACCATGCTGGGGACCACCTGGATGCCCCTCAAGCACATCCACCATTCAGAGGAGGTGACTGCTGCAGGGAACACACTCTCACAATCTCTCTCTGTCTCACTCACGCTCACACACTCCGACGGACCCTCACACACACACACACACAACCTCTGTCACGCTCACACAGACACGCACACGCGCTTGCTCGCAATCTCTTTCACTCACGCACACACACATCCATAAACATACAACGGTAAGAGCGAGTCTCCGCGGAGTCAGGATGAATGGTAATCCTACTTAATGGTGGTCGTTTGATCCTTTGATCGTGCTCCCTTTTGAAGTCGTCCGTGCGGCTTGTTCTTGCCTCCCTGCAGGAGGGCTCGGGGGAGTGGACCGCGCTGGACGCCGAGGTTCTGATGAAGGCAGACGAGATCTACGGCACCAAGAACCAGACGCCCCACCGCCTCCTGCTGGACACGCGCTTCGAGCTGCCTTTCGGTGAGCCTGCCGCCCTGCCGCCCCTGCCGCCCCTGCCGCCCCTGCCGCCCCTGCCGCCCTGCCGCCCCTGCCGCCCTGCCGCCCCTGCCGCCCTGCCGCCCTGCCGCCCCTGCCGCCATGCCGCCCCTGCCGCCCGGGCAAAGAGCCTCTCTCTGGTCGTAACACAAACAAACACGTCCGGAAGTGTGTGTTTTTACCGCTGCGGTACAGCCGAAATGTCGCGGGGTGATCTTTTCAGTCGAGGCGGAGGACGAGGCTGTGGCCAAGGGGCCCGGCCGCGGGGGAAACGGCTGATCGCAGCTTCACAAACCAGAGGGAAGCGTAATCTGTGTGTCTCTCTAGGATCACTGGCATCAAAGTGGAAGCTGTGTGTGTGTGTGTGTGTGTCTGTAGGAGGGCTGGAGCATCTCACCAGTCCGATCTTTGAAGGTAGCGGGAGGTGTGTGAGAGAGTGTGTGTGTGAGTGTGTGTGTGAGAGTGTGTGTTAGAGAGTGTGTGTGTGAATGAGAGAGTGTGTGTGTGAATGAGAGAGTGTGTGTGAGTGTGAATGAGAGAGTGTGTGTGTGTGACTGAGAGTGTGTGTGTGTGACTGAGAGAGTGTGTGTGTGAATGAGAGAGCGTGTGTGTGTGTGTCCTTACCGATCCTATTCAGAACAGCGCAGGGTGCTGACCTATGTGTCTTCTGAAGGCAGCACTGGCCTTTGTGGGCCGCCATCTTTCATGTCCAGCATCTCTGGAGAGCATCACAGGCATGGCCAGGCACCACAATGCCTCGACTGAAGTAACAGTAGTATTGCCATAGGCAACGGATATAAATATCTCCTCTTTTTTTCGAAACGATCAAATCTTTTGCCTTAATGTTAGACGCCTTTTCGTTAGACACCAGCGTTTATATATATATCATCACGAGGATCGTGTGTTCTGTTTGGTATGCTGTTGTGAGGACTGCCGTCTCCGGCTCCTGCTCTGAACCCTGTGTGTCTCAGGGTGTCGCAAACATTGAAGATGTAACCTTTTATTCTGTATAAAATGATAGTGTGTTTAGCTTTGTGTGTGCAAAGAGAGGCCAACCCCCGATTGTGAACTCTGGGTAACACTAGGCTTACGTAACAAGGTGACCTGGGCTGACCACTATCTTACTGGAGAGGCCATAAAAGACGTTAATCATATGGTCAAGCTTAGAGGGGTCAGAGAGCGCACACACGTAACACGTAAACACGCGTGCAAGGTCTATGCAAGGGAGCCAATGAAAGAAGAGCCATGGGACATTTACATTTAGTCATTTAGCAGACGCTCTTATCCAGAGCGACTTACAGTAAGTACAGGGACATTCCCCCCGAGGCAAGTAGGGTGAAGTGCCTTGCCCAAGGACACAACGTCGTCTTTTTTTGTGCAGCCGGGAATCGAACCGGTAACCTTCAGATTACTAGCCCGACTCCCTCACCGCTCAGCCATCTGACTCCCCGGACATTTGCATGATGGGTAGCTAGCACAACATGCCACCGGAGAAACTTTGTATCACCATGGCGTTTGATGTTTTGTCTCCTTGTGGGACGGCCGTCAGCAATCAAGCTGTCTTAACTTGTTCACCGACTGACTGTGCAATGCTTGATAGATGAATATTTCTGACACAGGGTTGACTACCATGTCTGAACCCTGTGTGTCTCATGGATGACTCTACCATGTCTGAACCCTGCAATTCCCAGTCCCTCAACTCTTAGCGGGCCCCGGGAAACTAACTATTTTTAATGTCCCACCCCTAAGTGTCTCATGATATATTCAAAAGGCATGAATTTATCATGACATCATGGCATACGTAGGATCCACGGCATGGGCGGTTTGGAGAACGTGGAATAGGCTCTCCAGTCACACCTCTCTCTCTCTCTCTCTCTCTCTCTCTCTGTGTGTTTGTTTGTGTGTGTGTGTATGTCTCGCCCAGACATCCCAGAGGATGAGGCTCAGTATTGGACCCGCAAGCTGGATCACATCAACACCATGGGGATCCACGATGAGGTAGGTACCTCCAGAGATCCGGCCGACTCGCTCCATCGCACCGGCACTTCTGTCTCGCCTGGACTCGGGTGCTTAGTGGCTGCAAGATGTTAGGTTTCAGGGCTGTTCTTTGTAACTAGCAGAGAACTCTTGCCTGCCGTGTTGGGAGATTTTGGTACATGTGTTAGGCTTCACTTTAGAAAGAAGAAGATATTCAATTTCTTCCGCGTGTTTTCTAAACATTCCTACAGAGAGAGGGGCTAAGGGATACGTTAGAAAACGAACCGTCATCCGTCAGCTATGCAGGGAACACATTTTAATGTAATATAATAACACCTGTCATTTGGCTACGAAAGGCACTGTTGAGGATGTACGGGGCTAAAACCATGTGATCTCTTTCTTCACCACACGTTTGCATTGGACTGGGAAACTGGTTTTGCTACAGTGCAGTCTGCTTTGCATGTGTGATATGAGTGGAAGTCAATCCCGTGGGCTTTTGTTTGTCGTACTGGACACGGGTGTTCTAGAACTCTTCAACTGAAGGACAAACTCTTCTTCTGTTGCTGTTCCAAAGTTCTGGAACAGACTACCTTTATATATTAGGTCGTCGACTAGGAGCAACGGTTTTAAATCCTACCTCAAGATCTATCTTTTTTCTTTATCATTTGAGTCTGCAATTGGGTAGGAATTTATGTTTGTCATGTCCAATACATATGTCTAGTTGGTTATAGGTTTTGACTGTACAGCACTTTGGTCCACATAAGTGGTTTTTAAACGTGCTTTATAAATACATTTGACTTAACTTTGTGCATGCAAGAATCTTGCTAGTACACGATCATGGTCCGATTATAGTCTTGGTAGTGGTGGTGGAAAGATTTCACAATTCATATTAGACTCCGTAATTGTACGATGATGATAATGATGGTCAAATTACTTAACTGCTGTTTTTTTCTCCTATGCCCTTCTCCACTTCCTCTTCTATCTCCACTTCCTCCTCCTCCTCGATCTCCTTCATTCTCCTCTTCCTCCTCCTCCTCGATCTCTTCATTCTCCTCCTCTTCCTCCTCCTCCTCCATCTCTTCATTCTCCTCCTCCTCTACCTCCTCTTCCTCTTCTTCAGGATGAGGTCCATGGTCGCCCTGTTACGTTCGCTCCTTCCCAGTGCTGTGAGTTTGACTTCCACAACCTCTCAGCCCACTAGATGGCACCAGAGGGCCAATCCTGGCTTCGTGGGAGCCTGACACTGTTAATATAGCCTTAGGTTTATGTGAACCTCACCTACCACACACAAGTTCATATTGAGTACGCTTGGATGATAAACTGACACACACAGATAGAGATGTTCCATGTCCATGCATGCCTCTGAATGCCGTTTTCATTGTGATTGTTTGTGTGTGTCTTGTTTCGCTGATCTCGCAATCGTTCACTGTCTTGTTCACTCTCTCTAAACTGCCAAATGTGCTTCTCTGCTAATGTCTACGCTTTCACCAGGCAACTATTTCGGATGGGCTGACTCACAGAGTATGTTGAACACTGTTGTGACCGAACCCTCTTTCCTAAAGCTTTCCCTTGGCCTATCCTTAGTGCTTTCTGCATGTTCTGGAACAATCCAAGCTTCAGTCAGGAAAGGAGGAAAAAAGGGATGTTATGCAGTGAATTTACATACTGCCCCCCCCCCCCCACACACACACACACACACACACTGACAAAATGTGTGGAAAAATAATTTTCTTTACCCATGTAAACAGATGTGTAATAATGGTATTTTCAGAATAAGGGGCGAAAACTGGAATATTTTGTGTATATAATTTGATGTCTATGTAGTTATTAGGACATCAGGAAGCACTGGTCAAGGGGAAACGGCTTGGCTGCGAGCCGTGCACAGCCACCCCCCTCATCCTCAGGTGTCACCTTGACATCTCGTTCTTCCCCCTCCCGCTGTCTGGTTTTGGAGACATCAGGGGAATCAAAATTGGTCCCCAGTCGCCTCTCACTTATCAGTCTGGAGCTGGAAGTCCTGTCCTCTCCGGCAGGCAGGCAGGTCCCGCGGGCTGGCTGGCCGGCCGGCTGGCTGGCTGGCCGGCCGCCAGAACCCGTCTCGTTTTAGTCGCAGACACCGAGCAGTCGCACCGTTTTCCCTATCGGAACGAGCCCCTCCTCCCCTCACGAGATAGTCGTTAACCGCACAGACACACTTTCTGATTCGCTTCGTTCTCCTCTGCACGTTCCTCTGCATGTTCCTTCTGGCATGATCACGGTCTCGACAGCTAGACAGCGCATGACCCGTGACCCCTGACCCCCTACCTCTTACCTGACCTTTCCCAAACCCAGTGTTTGTCAATCCCCTTTTTATTTTGATGTACATTCAAACAATGGGACTGCGTGTCCATAATCCCCCCCCCCCCCCCACCCAAGTTGTTCAATTGTTTTTGACATCTTCCCAAGTCTCATGGATAAATCGTTGACCCTTGAGGGCATAGGTTGGTTAAGGTGCAGTTCTATGGGTGCATGTGAAACCCTCTGTGTCGTAAAAAAAAAAGAGCTCTACAAATATTTAGATTTGACGGTGGATGATTTGAGCTAGTATGTAAACCAGCTGAGTCACATGACCTCTCGTCCACTTCCCAGCCCTGACAGACGACCTGGATGACAGGGACAGCGATTACCGCAGTGAGACCAGTAACAGCCTGCCCCCTCGTTACCACACCACGGCCCAGCCCAACTCCTCCGTGCACCAGTACCCCCTGGGCCCCGACTCCTCCGTGCACCAGTACCCCCTGGGCCCCGGCCCCCGGAGCCACGCAGGCTCCTGCGCCGACTCCATGCACAGCTTCGACATGGGGGAGCATCGAGGGAACAGGTACGCGCACCGCAGAACACACAACCACACATGAAGGGAATCACACACACACACAACCACACATGAAGGGAATCACACATACACACTCGATCACACATGAATAGGCTCACACACACACACACAACCACACATGAATGGAATCACACATACACACTCAATCACACATGAATAGGCTCACACACACACACAACCACACATGAATGGAATCACACACACAACCACACATGAATGGACTCACACACACACACAGATAAACACACAACCACACACCCACACGCACAACCACACACAGGAGAACACCCCGACACAATCACACCCAACACAGTGCAGCCAAAAAAACGCAAATGAATGCGTACTTACTCACAGTGAACTGTTGACACATGGTGTAGGGAAAGAGATTGCAGTAGTTCCTCTGGAGAGCGGTCGAACTTGGCTGAGTGCTTCTGTGTATGAAAGGACTTTCCCCTCTGTGTCACAGCCTGTCTGTTGATCGTCCTGCTGCGTCACCAGGCTTGGGGACAGGCTTGGGCGGCTCCTGCGTTTGTCAGCATGTTACACGTATTTAAGTGTTGTTTGCTTTAGATCCAGTTACTTACTTGATGTGCTGTTGAATCTTTTGGTGATTTAAATATCTGCTTGTATATCTTGCCTGTAGTTGCTCATTTTGAAAAGGGTGAGTGTCGCTGCGAACTTGTTTTATAGTCTGTAGTTTGTTCTCTGTGTGGTTTAATTTACCAAGAATTTAATTTAGGTGTAGCAGTGGGAAGATTCATTTGTTAACGCATAACTGAAGATTGTTAAGAGGAAGTCTTTCGTTTTTTGTTTTTTCTAGAATGTGGAAATGGTCTCCGCCTGCTTGGATATTTTCCAAGATGGAATTGACTCTTTTACGCTTGTGAATGGCTTTGGAGAGTGCATGGTTTAGAGAGATTGCTGTAAAACTGTCTGTGACGACTGATAGGAAGCTGATCCGGATAATTCCATAGCATCAGAAAAGAGGTGTGGGATTACTTCCAGGAAACACTGGTAGATCTTGTTTATTTGTTAACTTGGGACTTTTTTTTACATTCATTAATGTTGTGAACTTTGTTTAGCCTTCCCTGGACCCTGGTTCTAAAGGAAGTGTCAGTAGAAAAAAAAAGATTTTAAAAGGCAGTTGGTTTTCTCAATGATAAAGATTATACTTGTTATTGGTGAATTTATTCAGTAGCATGACAGTTTAGTTTCAGGTCTTTTGGGGGATCTCAGAGTTAATCCCTTTCATACATCACTATTCAACAACCAACCAATTGGACACACACATAAACAAAGTTTCTCAGCCCTCCACACCAAATGCAATTGTTACTGTGCGTTTCCTTGGCATGGCATGTAACGCTGATATTTGCTTTTGTCACTGTGCCGTTTTCATGTGGCATTTATGCCTTTTCTCTGCTGTCTCTCTACTTTTGAAACGGTTTGCTTCTTTTCTTTTCTGTCTCTTTTTTTTCCCCCCTCACCCCTTCCTTTCCTCCATTACCTTACTGCATGACTTCCCCTGCTCACATTAGACCCCTAAACCAGAGAGGCAGAGTCAGAATAATTCCGGTAGATTCCGGCATGGGCGTGGATGATTGGGAGAGCAAATACAAAGTGCAGGGTAGAAGCCAGCTGAGTGAGTTCCTGGACCGGGATGATGACGACGGCAAGAGCGTTCACCTCCTCCCAGGGAGGGGCTGTCCAGTTCCCTCGGGCAGTTCTGTCTGCCACAGCGCTAAGCACCCTGCCGTGTTACCTGCCACCTACCCGGAGAGCTACGACACCATCGATCGACGGAGGAAGAAGAGGATCAGAGACTCGGGAGGTTTGGCCCCGGGAGACGAAGCTTCCCCCCTCCCCGACCTGGCGCTCCTCCGCCGGAAGAGGGGAGAGCTGGTGCTGCGGCAGGTGGCCGACCTGGAGGAGGAGGAGGAGCTGATGACCCCGTGCCTGAAGCCGTACAAGAACGGGCTGCTGTACAAGACGAGGATGTGGGCGAAGAACAAGCTGGAGAACACGCTGGAGAACTACGTCGCTTTCCAGGAGGAGGAGGCGGCCAGACTGAGGGCGGGTTTCGAGTACGACGACTACGAGGGTGCCGAGGAGCTGCCCTACCCCGTGGGGCCGGAAGAGGAGCTGCCCTACCCCGTGGGGCCGGAAGAGGAGCTGCCCTACCCCATGGGGCCGGAGGAGGAGCTGCAGGAGATAACCTCTCTTGCGGAGGCTATTTACTCCGAGAGCGGAAGGGTCCGTGGCAGAAACTGCTCCTCTTACGCGGAGAAGTCCCTGGGTTATCGCGGGAAGATGGGGAAGATGGGCGGGTGGGATCAAGAGGCCATGCTGTCTCCGGTGGAAGAGCCGAGTGAAGAGTACGTCGACCCCATGGACGAGCTCCAGTGTTTGGTGGAAACTGTGTCTGAGTACTTGGCGGAGAAAGAAGAGGAGATCAGCAGGTACGGATCCCTTCCGAAGCCGAGCAAGTCCAGGCTGTCGTCTCAGGGCAGCGTGAGAACGGAGTCGGTTGGGGAAGACCCCGGTAGCACCTCGAAGGGAGAGGGTCAAACTCAGGCGCCACCTGATCAAGGGATATCCGGGGTGAAGAATGCCGTCACTTCCCTGTTCAGTTCCTTCACTGACAAAGTGAGTTTGGCCCCTAAGCCGCCCGCGTCTTTACCCACTCAAATGAAAGAGGCACCATCTCCAGCCCCTCCTCAGTCTGGAATATCGAAGCTTTTTTCCTTTATCCCTAAATCCGCCCACACCCCACCCGTGGCCGTCGTGTCCCCTGTGGAACCCGCCCCTGACAAAACCTTTGGGTTTAATTCTCGGCCGCCTCTCCCTCAGTCTGAATCCAAGACGCAAGACCATCGTCAGGCGAGCACGGGCATCGGAACAGAGAGTCAGAACGGCTCACGCGGCCAAGAGTTTTCAGCCAAGCATCAAACCCCCGACGGCCAATCGGTTTTGGGGAAAATCAACCCTTTAAAGTTGTTCTCGGGGGATGAGGTAATGAATTCCACTGGGGTTAAAACACTGTCTGGCAGGGGGGGCACTGGAAGGGATCCCAAGGGACATGCTCACTGGGATGAGAAATATGTGCAGCCAGGTGATTCGTTGGCGACCGGTGGAGGACGGGGAGGAAGGATTGACAAAGCCAGGGGTGCGTCGCGAAATCAACCAGTCGACACTCAAGGAAGAACTGTGCACGGCACTCCTCACAATGTAGCAAGACCGCCAGGAAACGTGCCAACCTCTGCGGTTGGGAAGCCCATTGGACAAACGGAACAAGTAGTCAATTCAGGTTTTTTCAGCCCTTTCAGAAAGTCTTTAAGCTCATTAATTGCCCCCGTTGCCTCGGTTGCTCCGGTCCCCCCTCAAGGACCCCCACCCGTGACGGCATATCCCGTGTTTCGGTCGGCAGAAGATGTTAGGTTTGAGAAGCCAATAGAGGATCCCTCGGTTGGAAGTAAGATAAAACTACCTTTCCTCTCCTCTGAAAATGTCTCGTCCCAGCAAGCTCCGAAAGCAGAGGGAGGAATGTTGTCCGGCTTTCTTAAATTTGCCTCTGGCGAAGACGTCAGTGCCTCCAAAAGCACACAGCAACCGATGCAAATACACCCCGAAGCCCCGTCGACGTCAGGCATGACTCGAGGGACGTCGAACCCTCAGCCGCAGAACCAGGGTGGCGTGGGCGCGGTCCCCGGAACACAGCCACAGGGGAACCCAGAGACGGGGTGGTTCTCCGGCCTGTTCAGACCAGCTTCAAATGAGAACATTCACACTTCCTCGCATCAGAACACCCCTCCAGCTCCATATGGCTCAAACCCAAATATTCCCAGTGGTCAACATAGGCCTCAACAGTCCCAGATCCCTGGGCCACATCAACAACAGCCTCCAAACCCGACGCCGGCGGCGGCACCTCCGCCTGAACCTCAAGGGTTTTTGACTGGTCTTTTCAAAACGACCTCCACAGAAGATGCATCACGTGTCGGCTCTAGCCACGCCCAACAAGGAGGCCTGTTGTCCGGGCTACTGAAATTTGGCTCTGCTAGCGACTTATCTGGAAACCCAACCCCGCAGACTTCCCTGAGCAATCAACCTGGTGTTGACTCCAATCATCATCATCATCATCATCAACCAGCCCCATCCCAGCAACCCCCTCCGCAACAAGGGGGTCTACTGTCAGGGTTGTTTAAATTTGCTTCCTCTGACAACGTTTCAAGCAGTCAAGTCTCTCAACTCCCGACCCAGACACCTATAGGTGGTCCCAATCAGCCTAGGATCAATCAACAGAATATTCCGGGCCAAAACCGTGGACCCCCCCTCAGAGCAAGATCCCCAAGTGAACTAGCTAACCAACAAGCGCAGGCAAATAAGCCAGGCTTTTCAAGACAACAAACCGTCCCACTGAGGTCTCCTTCTCAACAAGGCGGCCTTTTATCTGGACTTTTAAAGTTTAACTCCGCAGACAACGTGTCAAACCAGCAGCCCTCGTCTACACAGCAACAACACACAACGTCTCATAGCCAGCAGTTTCAGGGAAGGCAGAGCATGTCAGTGCAAGGCCATATTCAACAAACAGACGCTTCATCACAGAGGCCTAGTCAACCTGGTGGTCTACTTTCTGGGATATTTCAATCCTCCTCAGACAATGTGCCTCAGAAACAGCAGAGCCCGTTAGGCCACGAAATCAGGCCGCAGACGCCCTCATCCCAGAGTTACGCACCTCAGACACAGCAAGAGACAACAGGTCAGACTGGAGTGCTTTCAGGTCTGTTCAGCAAGCTAACAAAATCTTCTGAGAACGTTGAAACGACCAGCCAATCCCCACCTCCCATGCAAACATGGCAAGAGAGGGAAAACACCAACACAACAGCCAGGCCGATTTCCCAGATAACTCCTCTAGCTACACTTACACCTTCACAGCAATCTACCCATGCGACGCATCATGTTGAAGACGAGCCACCTACTCAAGGGTTTCTCTCAGGACTCTTCAACAGGAATACAACCGAGGAGCCCACCATACAGACGCAGGCGGAAACTAGCGTTCAAAATCCAGAACAGTGGCCTGTACATACTATTAGCACCCCAGGTTCCCTTCCAGTTATGTCCAACACTGGGCGAGGCGATCTACATCATTTTGCTGCAAGTCATGAAGTCAGACATGTGATGGCCGGCGTCCCCGCCTCTTTCAACATGGAGAGTTTAGACTTGAGAACTCCGACAACTTTTGTGAGGTCTCTTCAGAATAGAGCTCCTTACACTTCAAGCAGCACAGGCGATTTATCGCAGTCGTGTTATTATGGGTCTCTCCCAGCACTTCACCCAATGCCATCCGCGTATAGCACAGACAGCATGTATCCTATTTTACATGGATACCAAAATCCTACAATGATGCCATCCCAACAATATCTTGATGGAAGTGATCAGTCGTTGTATGCAGCGACTGGGCCAGATGGAGGCCAAACTCCAATGACCTCGTACGGGATCCATTCTAGTTACGATGAAAATCAGTGGATCCAAGAATCGAGTCTATGGCAGCAGTTTCAGAACGAACAACAGCCTTCTCATCGACCAGACGATCTGGTGTACGGACACCAGTCTGACACTGCGTTGTATCAGAGCTCTTCTCCTCACTGGAGCTCCACAAATATCAACGGCCAGCAACAATACGATCCGCCGGAAACATGGCAGGAAATCAACTACAACCCCCAGCAGACGGAACCTCACCAACTTCCTGCATCCAGAGGCATTCACAGCGACCATTATGCCAAGAAGAAGTTATGGAACAGCACTGATGACCTGGGACACAATACAAAATTCATATCAGAAGAAGAGAGTGCGTTAAACTTGAGTACCAAACCATCTAATCCTAGATTTGGCAAATGGCACTCATTTAACGACTGCAGCTGTTACAGCCTCAATGGGGTTACCTATCACGAGGGTTATTATGAGGAGAACGCTCCGAGCCTTTCTTATTCAGCTAATTGGCATTATGGAAGCGATCAACAATTTCAGTCGCAAGAAATGATCAATCGGAGCCAGTATAATTTAAGAAGGCCAAGTGATCTCAACCAATCCCGAGCTGTAAATGGAGAAAGGGAAGATGTCATGTACCTTGAAGAGACCGAATGGTACCAGCAATGGCTTGCACTCTTAGAGCAAGGAATGTGGTGGCCAGCCGACGATGGCGACTGCGGATATTTCGTCTACACGGATCACGAGTACATTTACGCCCTCCTGACAGACGCAGCGGGGGAGTACGTGTACGCGTGTGCCCCAGAAGGAGAGTCCTGGGGAAACGAAACGCAGTCTGACAAGTTCCCGAGTGCTTGGCTCTGCAACGAGATGGTCACAGTGTGTGGTTTCAAAGTTCCTCTGTACAATGAAGACGAGCTCCTCTGGCTTCCTGGTCAGGGGGATCCACAGCTCCTCAATGCACCCCTGGATTTATCTGCTGCATACAGAAAAGGAAACCAAATCATGAATTTAAACCTGGAGCGTTTTTCCCAGATGTTTGAAAATTCCTTCCTCGCACAGAGAGAGCAACCTGTGAATTTCTCGGATTATAGACTCAACAAAGTCAGGATGGATTCAGGAGAACCCGGCTATGTGTATCAGGATCCCTACACAGAGGTTATGGATTTGTCTTGTCAGAACGGTAACCGTGCAGGCCCTTACTGGAACAATCAGGAATTGAAAGCACTTTTAGCTCAAAAGGTTGCCATCTCACTGAACTCGACCCCCACCACAGACTCCGCCCAGCAGCGCTTGTACAACTGCTACCATCCTCGCCAGCATCGCCGCTCATCCTCTGGGGTCAAAGTGAAGCATGTGGATGACACGTCGGAGGAGGAATGGAGGAAAAGAGTAAGCCCTGGGGAGGAACAGCCCAATCGGCAAGTCAAGAAAATATCATCGTTCATTTCCTCGTTCGTCGGCAAAACCTCCGAAGCGGACGCGAACAAGGCCGTTACCTCCCGTGATCAACGGAAATCACCTGCGGTTGAGACTCCGGTTGACCAGCAAGCCAAGGGGATTTTTTCATCAGGTTTCCAGAGTCTAAAGTCAAAGATCATAAAGGAGGATCCCCCGGCTACAACTCCGCCTCAAACCGTAACCCAACAAATGAACCGGCCAGCTGCAGCCTCCCCTAGGATCCTACCCACACCTCCAACCCAAATGAGAGAGCCCATTGCTCAGTCACACGCTGCATCATCGAAGCCTAGGCTCGCAAGGCAAGCGACAATGTCCCAACAGTCAGCCCCGCCAACACAACCCACCGTCGCACCAGGTCCTGTGGGGTCAGCAAACGCCCCAAACCAATCTGCATCTCTTGCGCAATCACAGACGCAGCGCGCTGTTGAGAAACCTGTGGAAAAACCGCCTGAGGCGCAGGCTGGGTTCATGAGCTTTTTCAAGTCTGCGGTAGGTATAGAGGAACCGAAACCAGAGCCAACCAAATCCCCTCAGGCGCTGCCAAAACGACAAGAAACAACTGGCTCCATTGCTAGCTTAACTGGCTCCACTGCTATCTTAACAGGCTCCACTGCTAGCTTAACAGGCAGTGCTCCCCCAAATAAAGAAGGTTCTGGAGTTTCCACTATCTTTGGATCTATAGGTAGTCTGTTTGGCTCAGAGCCCCCACCTCCACAGCAACCAAAGCCCAGTGTTACAGAGACTCCATCGACGAGACCTAAAGGCGGAATACGGAAACAACAAACGATAGATGGTTTTAGTCAAAGTCAAGCCCCTCAACTTCCAGGTAAAAGCATGTCCCAAGTGTTTCCTCCCACCTCTGGCCCGGTCCCAACACCTGGGAGATCACAGACGATGCCACCAACAGGAGAGACCAAACAGGAGCAGCCACCTAAACCAGCTGGAGGGCTGTTTGGAGCCCTTGGGGATATGCTATCTGGAACAACACCTACTACTGCAGCTAAAGAAGAATCTCCAGTTTCTGGGCTGTTGTCCTTGTTTGGTGGATCTGCTTCCCAACCGGCTCCAACCCAGCCTTCACATCAAACACACCCACCAGGAACAGCTCCTCAACCGACACCACCTCAACCAGAACCGACTATCAAAGGGTTCCTCTCCATGTTTTCAGGACCAAGTCCCCCTCAACCTGCCCCTCAAACTGGGCCCACACCTCAAGCCACATCCCAAACACCTCCTCAACCAGAACCAACTGTTACAGGGTTCCTCTCCATGTTTACTGGACCAAGTCCGCCCCAACCTGCCCCTCAAACTGGGCCCACACTTCAGGCACCTTCCCAACCAACCCCTCCACAACCAGAGCCAACTATTAAAGGGTTCCTCTCCATGTTTTCTGGACCAAGTCCCCCTCAACCTGCCCCTCAAACTGGGCCCACACCTCAAGCCACATCCCAACCAACTCCTCCACAACCAGAGCCAACTGTTACAGGGTTCCTCTCCATGTTTTCTGGACCAAGTCCCCCTCAACCTGCACCTCAAACTGGGCCCACACCTCAAGCAACATCCCAACCAACTCCTCCACAACCAGAGCCAACTGTTAAAGGGTTCCTCTCCATGTTTTCTGGACCAAGTCCCCCTCAACCTGCACCCCCAACTGGACCCACACCTCAAGCCACATCCCAACCAACTCCTCCACAACCAGAGCCAACTGTTACAGGGTTCCTCTCAATGTTTTCTGGACCAAGTCCCCCTCAACCTGCACCTCAAACTGGGCCCACACCTCAAGCAACATCCCAACCAACTCCTCCACAACCAGAGCCAACTGTTAAAGGGTTCCTCTCCATGTTTTCTGGACCAAGTCCCCCTCAACCTGCACCCCCAACTGGACCCACACCTCAAGCAACATCCCAACCAACTCCTCCACAACCAGAGTCAACTGTTAAAGGGTTCCTCTCCTTGTTTTCTGGACCAAGTCCTCCACAGCCTCCAACACAGCCTAATGCTCAGCGGCCTTCCCAGGATGTTGTTCCACCTACTGTGCCTAGCACACAGTCATCTCAGCTAAATCAGCCGGACCAACCACCTCAACCTCAAACTGGTTCCACAGCTCCAGAATCTGTTCCTCCAACAGAACCCCCTTCCAAAGGTTTACTGTCAATGTTCAGTGGACCAAGTCCAGCGGACGCCCAACCACAAACTCAGCCGCCAGCTAGCTCTATACTTGGGGGGATTCTGGGCATCTCATCAACATCCAATGAAAGTCCTGCCAAAGGTTTACTCTCCATGTTTAGTGGGCCGAGCCCCGCGCAAGCCCCACCACCAGCAGGGCCTGCTTCAGACTCTTCTGGCTCTGGAACCACTGCTCCTACTGAGCAGCCAATGAAAAGCTTGTTTTCTTTGTTCAGTGGCCCCACAACAACTGAATCAGCGCCATCATCTACTGCCCCTCCAAACGAACCCCTGACTAAAGGGCTCCTTTCCATGTTCGGTTCTCCGAGCCCACAACAAGGCCCTTCTCCGTCTTCAACATTTCTCGGTGGCCTTCTCTCTGGAACAGCCAGTACCAGTGAAACACCAAGCAAAGGGCTAATGTCAATGCTCAGTGGAGCTAGTCCTCAATCTACTGAACCCAAGCCTGCCCCGACCACGGATACTACCGTGACCGTAACAGACACTCCTAAAGACGGCACTCAAGTTGAGAGCATCAATGCTGATGGAACCAAGGAACCTCCTCCGGAATCTGCAACTGTCCAAAAAGAACCAACCCTGGAAGTTGCTCCTCAAGAGCCTGCCCTACCTAAAGAGCCCCCAGCTTCAGGTTTGCTGTCCATGTTTACTGGATCCGGACCACAGGCGGCAACCTCACAAGCTGGGTCTATTCTGGGGGGACTTATGTCCGGGTCATCTGCACCCATGGAAATACCAGGAAAAGGTTTGTTTTCAATGTTCTCTGGACCCTCTCCCGAGCAGAGTACTGGTCAAGGCTCTGCTCCTCTTGCTGGTCAGGCAGCCCCTGTCCCTACTGGTCAGACGGGGGCCCCTCCACCAGGACCCGAACCTGTTCCTTCCGCCTCTAAAGAACCACCAGCTAAAGGATTGTTCTCCATGTTTGGAGGTCCTACACCGGCATCCGCTGCTCCACAGACTGCAGGATCCATATTGGGGGGGATGTTTGGAGGGGTTGCTGCCCCAACCGCTACAGCTCAAACAGGGGGATCTTTACTGGGGGGTTTGTTTGCCGGCTCTGCGTCTCAGACTGCTCCGCAGACAGGAGGCTCGTTATTGGGTGGCATGTTTGGAGGTGCGACAACTCAGAATGCCGCTCCTCAAAGTGGTGCGTCGTTACTGGGGGGGATGTTTGGGGGGTCCTCCTCCCAAACGGCCACCCCTCAGACCGGAGGGTCTCTCTTGGGAGGCATGTTTGGGGGGTCTTCTCCTCAGACGGCTGCTTCACAGACGGCTGGATCTATGCTGGGAGGTCTTTTACCTGGGGCCTCTTCCGCTAAGGAAATGCCCGGGACCGGTTTGCTCTCCATGTTTGGCGGTTCTAGTCCTGCAGCGCCTCCCGCTTCTACAGCTCCATCCAAACAACCAGAGGAGAGTAAAGCATCAACTGCTGCACCTGCCAACACGTCTGCTGATGTCGCCCTCAAAAGCAAAGATTCAGGCGATACAGCTTTGGTTACTGTGCTCAAAGACGCACAGCAGTCACAGGCACCGAGACAGCTTGATGGGACAGCTCAATCCCTGAAGTCAGATGCTCAAGAAAAGGATGGGAAATCTGCTGATGGGGTAGCTCTAGGCCAGGAAACGGATAAGACTGCGGTGACTACTCAGCCTAAAACGGAACAAACCGCCTCGGCATCGGAGCCATTGGCAAAGCCTGACCAGCCACTGAGTGATCAGTCTAAACAGAGTCAAATCCCAGTCAAAATGGATGAGGCTAAACCAACTGCTCCTTCAGCAGCGCCTGGTGTACAAGGCCAAGAGAAACCTCCTGAACCCGAGAAATCCGTTCTGGACTCCTCAGCCGACGTAGTCTCCGGTTTCATGTCAAAGATGTTCTCTAATCCAGCTGCTCCTTCTCAGCCTTCAACGGGCGGCTTTTTCTCCCAAGCACAGTCCTCCTTTTTCAAGCCCTCTGCCCCTCCTCCAGGTCCTCAACCACAACAAAGAACCTCTCTCTTCGGTCTGCCTACAAGCCTCCCCACCGGCCTCCCGACAGAGTCTCTTAAAAGCGATCTCTTTGGGATGTTTAAAACTCCCGAGGCCCCAAAGCCAGCTGAACCAAAGGCAGCTGAGCCTAAGCCAGCCACTACACCACAACCAGAGGCTCAAATGGGAATCACTTCCAAAGATCGGCCCGTCGAGGGAGATTCTCACACCACAGTTCCTGACTCGAGATCACCTGACAAACAGGTGACATCTGACTCCAACCGGGTTGTAAATAAAGCGCCTGCTCAAAGAACTGCCTCAGTCACTTCTACAACTGAAGTGAGGCCCACAGAAAAGCCTCTACCGTTAGACGGGGACGTCATACATGAGAAACCCATGTTAATCAGGGGAGAACCTGAAAGTAGTGCGACAAACGAATCGGCCCCAGCAGCAGAAATGGCTAAGGGGGTTCCAGAACCCACCCTTCCGAAGACTCCGGAACCCTCCCTTCCAAAGACTCCGGAACCCTCCCTTCCAAAGACTCCGGAACCCTCCCTTCCAAAGACTCCAGAACCCCCCCCTCCAAAGTCCATGTTCGGTTTCATGTCTGGACCTAGCGACGCTGGAATGTCCCTTGGCTCCATATTTTCAACTCCTCCCACAATCCCCAAAGGCCTACCTTCAATGCCCCAAACGGAAGGAGGTGGGGGTCTCTTTGGTGGATTCAAAACCCTCTCTGCAGGCCTGTTCCAAGAAGACAAGCCCACTGCGACGAAGCAAGAGCCTCCCACAGCCTCGATATTCGGGGCAAAGTTAGGTTTCCCTTGGCAGACTGAACCTCCCAAGCCACAGGGTCCGACGGTCACCACCCAACTCAAAGCCAGTGACAAGCCAGCCAAGGACACAAGCGGTCAAAGTTCGGGGAAGCCGCAAACCTTAGAAAAAGGCCCAGGAGCTGAAGTCCAAAAGCCGGAATCGGTAGGTCCCGTTGATGACGTAGCAAAACCCCAGATACGCATCTCCGAGATAGATCCTTCAGCCTCCCTGTCCCGAAAGGAGAAGGATTGCCTTGTAGACCCACCCCCTTCTGCAGATCCCATCACTGGAGCGCGGCTGGAAAACCAGTCCAAGCGGGACCTATTGAGTGCGAAAAGGCTAGTAGAAGCATAATAAATGGTGCTCCCCCAACACCATTTATGATGCATTGATATTTTGGGGAGTAATCCCCGATCCAGCTCTGAAATCCACCCTCTGCGTCTCGTCTTGTCTTTGCTTTATCTGTGCTTGTACGTGTAGCATCGTGTTATTGTGCATGTTGTACTGTAGAACGTTGCCTTGTTACCTAAGCGTGTGTTTGTCCTCGTGTGACGTACTGATAGTTAGGACCTTAAAACAAGTAGTTCCGTCCTAACATGAAGTCTCTCTCTCTCGCCCTCCTCTCGTCACTCCAGTCCGGTGGAAAGTAGTCGCTTCGGGTCGTCGGGAAACCTCAGCCAGATCAGCTCTCAGCTTAGCGAGACGGGTCAGGAGAGCGCAGGAGGCTCGGAGCTGGAAGAGTCTTTCCATTCCTATCACAGCTCTGGGTTACGCTCCTCCGCCAATGGGCAGCCTCCTACCAATGGACACCTGCCCAGCAACGGTCATTCAGCTCTTGGGGAGGAAGAGATGCGCAAAGCCTCTCTGGAAATGGGCAAGGGTTTGAATGGCTCCATGAAGAAGGAAACCCTGGTAGAGAAAAAGTCCAACAAACTACAGAGGTGAGTTGCAGTTCAGGACGCCATCTTGTTTTTTCCATGTTGTCGACACAAATTACAGAGAAAAATTACAAGATGAATATGTCTCTACTCTTTTTTGTTGTTGTTGATTAATGGTCTTTTTTATTGATTTCTCATATCATTGCAAACAAGACATGTATACAGTATACAATTTAAATCCCACCACTTCCCACCGCCCATCCCCCCCACCCCAAACAAAACAAACACACAAAGAAACAATACAGGAAAGAAAACACAAAAAACACAACTGACCAAACTTGATCTCTGTTGTGTTCAAAATCAGAAAAGCCACAGTGCTCAGTAAGGTAAGTCTCTATACTCTTTAACGACACTCTGTTACTGTCTCAGGTGTGAAGAGGGTGGATCACCATTGCCCTTCTCCCCGTCTCGAGTACGTTGGCTGAAGGCCATCAATAAAGTCAGGGTTCAGCTCCGGGAGGTAGGGAATGATGTCCTGCTTATTTCTCCAGTGTCTCGTAATGTCTCAAATGTTTTCACAAACACTGTTTTGCTTTATGACACCCCCCCTCCCCCTCTCTATCTTCCCCCCCACCTCTCGTATCTTTTAGTAGATTGGTTGAGTTCCACCTTCTACAGTTGTGAGAAGGGAAAGTAACAAAAGATGATTTGCTCTCTCTGCTGTGTCAGTGTCTTGGTACTTGGAAATGTACACGTTGGGAAATGGTTGTGTGTTGTGTTCCATTAATGGTACATTGTTAAGTCTTGGAAATGTACAACCTTTACTCTGCGCCTTCCATCCCCTCTCTCTCCTTAACTATTTCCAGTTAATTTCACCTCTTGTCATGGTAACGTGTAATTTTGTGGCGAATGTCTTGCTTCTCTATATGGGGCTGAACACGTGTGTTAGAGATGCGTAATTTGCATTAATGTATTGTTGAATCCGAGTGGTGACATCCTCTCACATGCTCTAACCGTTCTCTTACAGTAACTTTGCCCTGTTCTCTTAGTTATATTAATGTCTATTTAATAATCCAAGATGTTTTTATTTTATTTCGTATTTTTCACAGGGACACACTTAAGTTTGTTTGTTATCCTCCGTAGCTCTGCATCCATCCCTCTGCCGTGCCTGAGCTAATGGGGTGGTGAGTTGAGCCTGAGGGAGAGAGAGGGAGAGCCTGAATGAGAGAGAGAGGGAGAGAGATTTGCAGGAGAATAGGGTGAGAGTGAGAGAGAGGGAGGTAGAGAGAGGGAGAGGGAGGGAGGGAGGGAGGGAGGGAGGGAGGGGAGGGAGAGGGAGGGGAGGGAGAGAGAGGGGGGCAGAGAGAGAGAGAGGGGGGCAGAGAGAGAGAGAGAGGGATGGAGAGAGGGGGGACAGAGAGAGAGAAAGAGAGAGAGAGAGGGGGCAGAGAGAGAGAGGGATGGAGAGAGAGGGGGACAGAGAGAGAGAGAGAGACATGAGAGAGAGGGGGACAGAGAGAGAGGGATGGACAGAGAGAGAGAGAGAGAGAGAGGGATGGAGAGAGAGAGACAGCGTGGGGTAAATTCAGAAGTACGGCTTCTGTGTTGTTTAGCCCATGTTTTGAGTATTTGCGAAGCGAATGTAGGCCATTTTTTATCCTGTGATGGTGGTGATGCTCACTTTGGGGGGAAACGATAGTAGAAGAAGAAGGGGTTGCATGTACAGATTGTGAAACTAGCTAAAGCACCAAAATATGGTAAGGTGCACGGGATTAATGGGGGAATGGCAATTCCACTTATGGTGCTCTCAGGACTCGAGTACGTTTGAATGAAACGAGAGGGCTACTCCTCTAAATCGCCTAAAAGGGGCCAGATTCCGTTTTATATAATAATTTTTTATTTAAAGGCTGACCACTCTGGCAAGCTCATTTTATCATTTAGCATTAGCATGCAAGGATCCTTTTTAGTTTATTTTTAAACAGGTCATGTGATGTAGACTGTGAGTGCTATGGCTCTATATGTCTTTTAGATTAAATGTACTGTACTCAGCTGTAGTACTGTACTGATGTTGTGTCTAATGAGGCACCTCATCAATCATACCCCAACCAATGGCTGCCTAGTGTAGCCTAGTCATAATAAACGGGTTATAGCAGTAGAGCAAAGATCCATCCTGTAATTAACTGGTCCAGTTATACGGGGGGGGATGGGGGGGTGGTTGTCATGGAGCTGGGTTATCGAAGTTCTATTATGGGGATTGCTCTGTTAAGACTGGTTTGGTATGACTGTGTAGTTGCCGTGCTGATGGCAGCACGGCAACAGGAGCCTCGCAGATCAAGGTGAAAACCATATAAGTATTATTTATTATGGGACATAGGGAGGCACTTAAGACACAAGGCTGCACCCTGACAAGGCTGTAATGAATTAGAACGAGACATTCATCAGTCGCAGGCATGACAGAGCGGACGGGTTAATGAATGGAAGCGGCGATTCGTCAACAAAGGGTTTTCTGAGACGCGTTTCGTGGTGGAAGTTCTGAAATGGATATTGGCTCGCTAAGGACTGCGCCTCTGAGCAGGGGGGGGGGGGGGCGGGGGGGCGGAGTGAATCGATATGTTTGGCATGCGTGTCTCGGTTATGAAGTCAGAGAACAGAGAGAAGAGGGACTGAGGACAGCGGGAGAGATAAAGAAGTGGAGAAAGAGAAGGAGAGGGAGGAATGGATGGAGTGGGGCGGGGGGGGGGGGAGAGAGAGGAGAGAGAGGAGAGGGAGGAATGGAGTGGGGCGGGGGGGGGGGAGAGAGAGAGAGAGAGAGCTGGCATTTTCACAGCTTCAGATTAGCTTTGTGGTGGAATACGTCGCCAGAGGACAGGAAGAGGGAGAGAGATAGAGAGAGAGGGGGGGGGGAGACGGAGGGAGAGAGAGAGAGAGAGAGAGAGGGGGGGGGGGGAGACGGGCGGAGGGGGAGAGAGAGAGAGAGAGAGAGAGAGAGAGGGAGGGGGGGGGAGACGGACGGACGGAGGGAGAGAGAGGGAGAGAGAGCAGAGAGAGAGGGGGGGGAGACGGACGGAGGGAGAGAGAGAGAGAGAGAGAGAGAGAGAGAGAGAGAGAGAGAGAGAAGGGAGGGAGGGATGCTTAACTGAGAATGAACTGTCGTATGAGCCTCCTCCACTCTCTTGCCCTGGTTGCGTTAAGAGGGGAGAGACGGAAATCCAGTCTGTCAGTATGAATGAACCACTAATCACCTGAAAGCCCAATTGGCACTGGTTTGTGCATTGGACTAAATGGATTTTATAATATTTATATTTTTCACAAGAACGAACGAGACACATCCAGTGTCTAAATCTACTCTCTTCGTCTGCGGAACAGTTTCTCAGGGAGCCTATTCCATGTGAAGTGATACTTCTGTTGAGAAGTGTCACGCTGTTTTCCTTAATAGCTTTTTCACCTACACGAGGTAAGGTTTATCTTTTACATATGGATTACATTTGTTTAGTCAGTGCGCAGTTCCAGCCAGTGCAATCCACAGCCGTAATAACTTTTTTGAATATTGCATATCGACTGTAGATTAAGATATCATACTTTCCCCCCCCTTTTTTTAAACAGTAGTGAAAGGCAGATTAAGTCCTTTTCACAAATGTCTCTGTAGACTTCTGGAGAAAATAACGATGCTGATTTCGAGTAGTTCAAGATAAGTGACTCAGACTTCGCTAAACTAAAAACGACAAGGATTAAGCACCGTGGAATCAGAAGCGTCAGTCGAAGACGAGCAAAGCGAGCCTGGCTCTTTTCTTCCAGGCCACAGACCATAAAGCACAGAGAGAAAAGACAGAGCTGCGGGGCAGAGCCACGACACCAGTCAGGCTCTACCCAGACTCCAACCAGCCTGCTTTCCCCGTCTCAGTCAGGTCAGTTTACTGACAAGACCCTGGTCAGGACAGGCACATGGAGCAGCACTGGCTGCCCGGGCGGCTGTATACGGGGCAGTGGTCACCAGAAGCTTGCTTTACAGTTAACAGTACAATTTTGTTCATTTTAGCATGCGATTCGATCCGAAACTACATATATATAAATAGTGCAAGGTCAAGGTTCAAAAGTGCAACAGTTCTGACAGTGTTTTCGGTGCTCAGAATGAAGGAACAGTCTGTGTTTACTACCGTGAGTGTAGGACCCACTTAAAATGACTTGTGCCCATCTTACGGTATCTATATTGCCAATATGCAGTATTTCACACCAGAAAAGCCGTTTAATTCAGTCCTCCGGACTTCCAGAACGTCACAGGAAAATTGATTATAGAGCAGAAATAGCAAAAGAAATGGTGTCAAATTATGGTTCTAATTGGAAGTCTTAATGCTCCAGTTGGATATCTGATTCCTGACCGTTTAAACTCCTCAATTTATCCATCTGCCGTGGTTCATCCTGACATCCCAATGCCCCTCAGCAGCTCCTTCGAAATGTCCATCACTAATAACCCCCCGAGTCCTCCAGGCAGGTCTTAGTGGTTTGCATGATTACGCTGTCTGCCAGCCTTGCTCTTATCATGCTAATGCACACCTCGTGTCTCTCCGGTTCTTCTGAACAGAGGTTAAACCTCCAGTAGAAGGGTAGGCTAATGAAGTTTTCTTCGTGAACTTACCCACTCGTGCTCACTATCGAACTCTCACTCCCTCTCTCTCGTGCTCACTATCGAACCCCTCACTCCCTCTCTCTCGTGCTCACTATCGAACCCTCACTCCCTCTCACTCGTGCTCACTATCGAACCCTCACTCCCTCTCTCTCGTGCTCACTATCGAACCCCTCACTCCCTCTCTCGTGCTCACTATCGAACCCCTCACTCCCTCTCTCTCGTGCTCACTATCGAACCCCTCACTCCCTCTCTCTCGTGCTCACTATCGAACCCCTCACTCCCTCTCACTCGTGCTCACTATCAAACCCTCACTCCCTCTCACTCGTGCTCACTATCAAACCCTCACTCCCTCTCACTCGTGCTCACTATCGAACCCTCACTCCCTCTCACTCGTGCTCACTATCGAACCCTCACTCCCTCTCTCTCTCGTGCTCACTATTGAACCCTCGATTCCTCTCTCTCGTGCTCACTATCGAAACCCTCACTCCCTCTCTCTCGTGCTCACTATCGAACCCTCACTTGCCTCTCTCTCGTGCTCACTATCGAACCCTCACTCCCTCTCTCTCGTGCTCACTATCGAACCCTCACTCCCTCTCTCTCGTGCTCACTATTGAACCCTCACTCCCTCTCTCTCGTGCTCACTATCGAACCCTCGATCCCTCTCTCTCGTGCTCACTATTGAACCCTCGATCCCTCTCTCTCGTGCTCACTATTGAACCCTCGATCCCTCTCTCTCGTGCTCACTATCGAACCCTCACTCCCTCTCTCTCGTGCTCACTATCGAACCCTCACTTGCCTCTCTCTCGTGCTCACTATCGAACCCTCACTCCCTCTCTCTCATGCTCACTATCGAACCCTCACTTCCTCTCTCTCGTGCTCACTATCGAATTGCAGGACTTACGTCCGTCAACTAGGTTTAAAAGTTTTGGTCTATCTGGCTTAACACAAGTTAGAATTCCTGGACTGTTGAATACACCGAGAAGTCGAAACCTTTTTTTAAAGGTCACATGCAATTTGGTTTCTATATTTCTGAAATTGCTCTATTCTGTTGTATAGGATTTAATCATATTATATTGTGTAGTTACGTGTGTAAAGACAGAAATTATCCCATAAATTCATTTTTCACTGTCAATTATAAACGTTAGGCTCTCTGCCAAAGTCTGCCTTCTCAAAAACAGTCACAGTGGAAGCCATGTCTGCCCTAAATCCATTTGTGAGAGTAACAGACTAAACTGTCCTGGAATTTCAATGATGCTCCAACTCTTCTGTTTGAGTAAAATCGACATTTGTCACACATGAGAAAATAGTTCTGCTTACGTTGGTAATGTAGTTCTGTAGGTAATGTAGTTCTGTAGGTAGTTCTGTGGGTAATGTAGTTCTGTGGGTAATGTAGTTCTGTAGGTAGTTCTGTGGGTAATGTAGTTCTGTGGGTAATGTAGTTCTGTAGGTAATGTAGTTCTGTAGGTTCACCATGTAGGCATGGCTGCCAGAACAGAAAAAACCAGAGCAGAGAGATGATAAAAATAATTCTAAGTTTAACGTATGTAGGGGTTTTTGTCCACCTGCAATAGAAAGTTTTATAAGGATATTATCAGTAAATGTTTAGTTATCTAATTTCCTCCAGTCACATTGATGCAGTTTACTACCCTAAAAAGTTCAAGTAAAGTCGTTCTACTTAGTTTTACTTAAAGGTACAACTTCAGTAACATATAAAGAAACACATGTTGTGGTAAGAGACCCTCTAAGAGTTGTCTATCAACACAGACAGCTCAGTGCCAGTGGAATGTCAATTTCTATATTTGGAGTGCCCAGCTATTTTTCCAGCCAACTATTTAATTTATTTAATAACGTTATCTATCGCAGCTTTAAATTGACACCAAATTCTGCGTGAGGGATGGTCGGAGGAAGAGGGAGGGGGGCGACTGGTTAAAACGACCCCGCTGACACTGTCAGACAAAAGAGGCAACAGCCTGCGGAAATTGTCCGGCACTAATTCACATCGGGGATCCAGTTGAACAACATAATAGCTCCCAGGAGAACAGAGTGACATGTCACTCTGTACCCTGCTGCTGACGGAACCAGCAGGGCACAGAGAATACGTTTAGCACACGTTTATGCTGTCACAGAGTACAGTGTGGATACTAGAATAAGCTCTTCTGTAGCAGACAAGGGTGTGTGTGTCTTTCCTACAATAATACAAATCATCACCTGATTTGTCTGTGTGAAAAAAGCATTTGAACTGATACCTACATGAGTAGATTTGTGTTTCAGGTTATTTGCACACAGATGTCGGCAAATATGTTATGGATATAGGATATCTAGGAGCAGTGAGTCATGTCGTTAATGATATTTCCAGGATCCTGGCATTTAGGAGTCTTTTATGCAGGGGTGATGGGCCACTGCTATCTCAAGTAATCCAGCTGCTGCATGAATGTGTTTGTTGGTGTGTGTTGGTGTGTGGTCGCAAGAATGACACCGACCTCCAGGAGAGAATTGAGCTGTCATCTAATTACAAAGCTGTCTTTTCGCTGCTTCGTAATGATAGAGTTCACGCCAGCTGTGTGCTGGCCAATCGGCACGAGGCTTCTGTGTACAGTGCGAAAAGGAGTCAGACAAACTCACCAAACATTTGACCACTTGGTATATAAAGCTGTAGCCACATGGCTCTATTAAATCGCGTTACTACCATCACAATGTCATGCAAGCCTTTATAACAGCTGGAGTTTGCAGTTCTCTCTCTCTCTGTGCTTTCTGTTTTGTAAAACGGATAAATTAGAAAACAGGCAAACGGAAAAGGAATATTTGGGATTATAACGTGTATTCTAAGAGATTGTTTATTCACCGTATATCAGTGATCCAAATGTGAAACGTAAGAAATGCCAAGAACTAGAAATAAGTCAATAAAAGAGGCATTTAGATCTTTTAAATAACAATTTTGACATTTACTTCAAGTCAGTGTAGCTCTCTCTCTCTCTCTCTCTCTCTCTCTGTCTCTCTCTCTGTCTCTCTCTCTCTCTCTCTCTCTCTCTCTCTCTCTGTCTCTCTTCTCTCTCTCTCTCTCTCTCTCTCTCTCTCTCTCTCTCTCAGGATGTGTCTTTTCTATCTTACCAGTCATGAAACTCTAGGTTATGTGAGGAGATCAGTGGCCTGCCTCTCAGGATGTTGTCAGTTCCCTGTCTGCTCTGAGGCGTAAGGTGCTGGTCAGTCCCTCGGGGGAGACCAGCCAGACCACCAGTCCCTCGGGGAGACCAGCCAGACCACCAGTCCCCGGGGTCTGGCATGTTCTCCACCAGTCACCTCAGGGAAGATGGAGCCGATGATGACACCGAGCTATCTCCACCCAAACCGGCCAAGAGGAAGGAGCCGGGTCAGAAGAGGACCCAGACCCAGAGCCCCAAGGCGAGGCGAAACAGCAAGAGAAAGCTACAGAAGTTTCCGGAAGGTCAAGGGGAGAATTCCCCACGTCGCCCCCAGCCGAGCTCCATGGAGGTGGGGCAGGAAGCCTTCATCTGTGGCCTGAATAGAGACCCCTCCGATGGGAAGATTACAGGCATGCGCCCCCTACCCAACGGACACAGCCACACCGGGACTCGCACGGTCTCGCACACACCTGCCCTGGTGGGGCTGGAGGTGGATCTGAAGGGCTACGTCGACGCCTACCAGGTACGGTCAAAACCAACGGCCCCAGTGCAGAGCTCAGTGACCTCACTCCTTCTGGGGAGAGCTCCGAGTGCCAGGATGGGATAGGGGTGGTGGATGTTCTGGACATCACACACGGGCCCAGCGAGGAGGAGGAGGAGGACGAAGAGGCGGCGGAGGAAGGTTCCGGAAACATAGTCGAACACATCCTTAAAGAACTCAGGGGGATAAACAAGATCCAGGAGGAGATTTCCGACCTGCGGCTCTACCTGTCGTCGGTGCGCGGCTCCGTGGACGAGGTGTCCTGCTGCGTGGACGCCGTGCTCAGCGAGATCGGGGACCTCTACTCCGGAGCCTCGGCCACCCCCCAGCTCCAGCCTCCTCAGAGGCCCAGGACCAGGCGAGGCAGCCTGGGCAGACAGAACGCCATGGTGGCCCTCGACAGGAGAGCCACCAGCCCGCTGTTGGCCCACCTGGACTGGGACAGAGACCCGGCCCAGGAGCCTCCCCAGGCGTCCCCCAAGCAGTGGCGGGAGATGCCTTCCTCACGCCACCCGGAACCGACCGACCAGGATCACTCGGACCAGAGCTCGGACGTGCTACGCTCCGCCGCCGGAGACCCGTCCAGCCTCTCCCTCTACAGCCAGGAGTGCCCCAGCACCAGCTCCCTGTCCTCCTGCCAGAGCTCCGGCTGCCTGGAGAGGGACGTCTGGTACGGCTCGGGCTCTGCCGGGGCGTGGCGGGGAAGCTGGGCCTCCGTCGGCATGCGGCGCAGCGCGAGCGGCGAGACGGGCTGGAGCGAGGAGGACTTCCGCTCGCGTCTCGACAGCGGGGAGGAGGCGGGGACGTGCGGGGGGCCGGGGGGCTGGGACCGCTACGCCCGGGAGGAGACCAGCAGCACACCTGGCCTGTCGTCGGCCAATAGCGGCAGCGCTGAGCACCTGTCCCTGCTGTGTGGGCAGCACCAGCGTCACCAATCCAACTCCCCGTCCAGCTCGTCCAGCCTGCAGGATTGGAGGCCGGCCAGGCTGCACGGAGGGAGCGGGAACTTGGAGTGCGACTGCTCCGCCAACTGCCCTTACTCGCGCAGCTCCGGGTACCACACCGTGGACGCCTACGCCGACGAGCTGGGCAGCGGGCCGCCGTCCCGGAGCCTGAGTCGCTCCACCGTGCTGCTCACCGACTGCGACGACGGCTACCTGGACCGGCCGGCGCCCTACCCGGACCGCTGCCCGTCCCCCACCGACACCCTGGACGCGGGCTCGGCCGAGAGCCTGGAGCCGGGTGGCGCTGGAGACGACGAGGCGGGGTGGGGGTCGTCGGAGGCGGCCAGCCCGCGCCCCGAGGAACCCCGCCCGGCGGCGGCGGAGGCGGCGACGGCGGGCTTCGACGTGAAAAGCATTGGCAAGGCCGTCCTCACCTTCAAGTCGGCGCTCAAGGGCGCTCTGAGGAAGCTGGAGGGCTCCAGCCCGGAGTGTCCCAGGGACGACGGCCAATCGGAGGCGGCGGCGGCGGCGGCGGCAGCTTCCCCAGCCAGATGTTCGCCCGACGCCCTGGAGGAGACGAGCACGCCGCAGCACTCCGAGGGACGCCGGCCTTCCACTCTGCCCTGGCCCGCCTCTCCGCTGGAGGGACACAGCGAGGCCTCGGTCTACGTGGACTGCAGGCAGACCCAGGAGGAACCCACCAGCTCCCCGCACACCTCACACACCTCCCCAGTCAGCCAGTCTCTCTGCACGCCCACAGAGTACCATTCCCTGGAGCTCTCTGACAGCCGAGGGCAGGGCCAGACGGATGGGGAGCTCTCCAACCCAGACCTGACTCCGGACCATAGCCCAGGCAGACGGGTGCAAAGCCCAGGCAGACAGGTGCCAAGCACAGGCAGACAGGTGCCAAGCCCAGGCAGACAGGTGCCAAGCCCAGGCAGACAGGTGCCAAGCCCAGGCAGACAGGTGCCAAGCCCAGGCAGACAGGTGCCAAGCCCAGGCAGACAGGTGCCAAGCCCAGGCAGACAGGTGCCAAGCCCAGGCAGACAGTTGTCAAGCCCTGGCAGACAGGTGCCAAGCCCAGGGAGACAGTTGTCAAGCCCTGGCCCGGGAGGATTGTCCGACCACACTCTAGAAGGACAGTCGCCTGGGCAGAGCCCCGTACAGCCCATGTCCAGTCCAGGGCAAGTGGGGTTAAGTTCAATAGGAGAAGCGCTTGCGTCGGATCAAACCGAGGTCAGTCAGTTAGACCCGAGCCACAGGGAACGACTGGCTAATTTCCAGCGTGTTCTGAAGGAGAAGAAACAAACCAGGCGCAGGCTGTCCAAAACTCAGGGCTCCACTTTCTCTGAAGACGAGTTCAACCCAGGTACAACCGCTTCTCCATTCGCCTATTGACAAGCCCAGAAAATGCCCCAGAAATATTCTTTATGCACCATAGCACTCAGAATTGCTTGATAATGCCTTACTGGCATCTATACCTGCCCTACTAATTCAACCTGATTCTGTTCATTTGATTATTTATTTTTTTTCTTACAGAAAGCAGCAGAGAAGAGGATCAGGTTTCAACTTCTCTTCAGTCGTGTTGTTTCATTGTTCCGTTGTTTTACTCTTGTTCGGTTATGTTACAATGTTGTTTCTTTTTCTTTTTGCGTTTGCCAGTGGGTGTTCTTTCTTGTGTTTCTGTGTCCTATGCATGGAGCATGTTCCCTTGTGAGGCATCAGTTTCACCTGCTGCTGCGCAGATCGCTGTGATGAGTTAGGGTTTGGCTCTTGTGGGATGTATATGATTATTAGATGACTCGTACCATATGACACTTACAGTAACTTTACCCTTTAACACGAGCTGGGGGAGTAACTGTCCCTGTGATCGTTGGGATCAAGAGGATCGCTAGCGTGGTGTTTTGAGGAGGTCTATGTTGACAAAAATGAGAAAAAGATTCAGTCTGGTTCCCTCAGAATTTTCAGAAAATTTGAATTTTTGGGACCTACATTTTACAGTTCGAATTTGAACAACCTGAATTTCCGAACCTTGAATTTTTTTGCTCAAGTATTTTGTCCCAAAACAATGTACCATGTTGTGAGTGAGTGATGATCTACCTTGAAACTATTGGATCACACAGTATGTGTCGTATCACGTTATGGTTCCTTTATCAACGTATACATTTGGGGGACATAGCTCCTACTATGCTTACCTCAGTAGTAGTAATGTTACGAAGGTGAAACTCAACCAACCAACCAATCGCAAGTCTCCTTATGTGTCTCCCTGTTTGGTGATCTGTTGTAATACATGTTCAGCGAGTGCCTGAATGTCAACCATGTTTGTTATTCCGTAGGTTCGTGATGAAGGACCCAACGCCAGACAAGCCTGGGTCAAACCGGGGTGAGCGAAGATCCACATGTCTGTCAGTCAGAGTTCAACAGGAAAGATGTGTGCGCAACTGACCGCACTTAATAATAATAATAATAACAACAATGCGATTTGCTCATGTCTCATGCGATAATTGGAGATTCGAAACCTTTGTGACCGATCTGCAGTTAAATGCTCTAACCACTGAGCTAAGTTAGGGTTGCTAACGTTACGCTGCTCTTCCCTGGCCCGCCAGCGGAGGAAGCGGGATGTTCGGGATCGACAGCATGCCGGACCTACGCAAGCGGAAGCCCATCCCCCTGGTCAGCGAAGTGGTGAGTTCTACCTCCCCCCCTTCTCCAGCGTCCAACTGCCTTTTCTCCGTGGCGTCACCAGCATTTGGTGACCTTGTCATTGTCAAGGTCATGTATAAATACAAATATATCAAAAATGACAAATAAACAGGCGAGGATTTTCACGTTTTGGGTCAAAATATGGATTGAGATGATGAGTTTTACAGTACCAGGATTCAACCGTGTGAGACGAGTATGTATTCAGTCTTCTGATCTCTCTCTCCCCCCTCTCCTACACCCCCTAATTGTCCCCCACAACTCTCTTGATCGCAATCTCTCTCCTTGGTCAGGCTATGGTAAGTGGATAGAGCTCAGTCCGCCCCTCTCTTCAGTCTTTCAAAACAAGACAATACTGAATATCAAGTAGGACAAACGGCACCGCTTGTTTTTGTACCTCATGCAACTCCCAAGTTACACACACGGCTATGGAAGCCCTGTGTGGTTCATGCTCCTTCTTGTGTCCATTTGAACCGTGGATCTCATTTTATCCAAGCTGAATTTGTTCCTACTTGATATGGTAGAAGAGTTTCACCACACAAACTTCATCTTCCCCTGTCTTTTGGGTTTTATTCCTTTGTTTTACATGCCGAGGAATATTCAGACCATCACTCAAAGACACCGGGTGGAATCTTCCTTCGAACACACACACACACACGCCTACACAGACACACACCTACACAACACACACAAGCCTACACACACACACACACGCCTACACACACACACACGCCTACACACACACACACACACACACGCCCGCACACGCACACACCTACACACACACACACGCCTACACACAGACACACACGCCTACACAGACACAAACTCCCCCTTTGCTTCCGACCTGTGTGTTGGGTGATGGCTCTGTCCTTCCTGTAGTCACCTCTAACCTGGAGTAACAGTCCTAGCACCAGCCCCTTCATTAGTGACCCCATCTAACCACAGTAGGTGTTTAGCCTTCGTGGCTCTGTTTCTAGGCTGCTAACCAGGGTGGTGTTCCTCTGGTAATATGATGTTAACGGGGCTTCTGTCTGGGGGTGGATGGTTGGGATTCCATCGGGTGAAGCTACGGGGTGTTTGTTGTTGTTGTTGTTGTTGTTGTTGTTGTTGTTTGTGTCTGACTTGTCTTCCCGCCACCCCAACACCGCGCAGTCTCTGGTCCAGGCCAGGAAGGCCGGCATCACTTCCGCCATGGCCGCTCGCTCCTCCATCAAGGACGAAGAACTGGTGAGTACAGGAAGATGGACTGTTTGTGCTTGGATGCATTTGCTTATGGTCATCTGTTTTAAGCATGAGCAAAGCTCACAACAAAAAACACTGATCCTCCCCTTTCTCTGCTGTGTTCCCCTTCTCCTCCACCTCCTTCTCCACCTCGCCCTCCTCCTCCTCATCCTCCACCTCTTCCTCCACCTCTTCCTCCTCCTCCTCATCCTCCTCGCCCTCCTCCACCTCATCCTTCTCGCCCACTTCCTCCTCCTCCACCTCCTCCTCCTCCACCTCCTCCTCGCCCACCTCCACCTCGCCCTCCTCCACCTCCTCCTCCTCCACCTCCTCCTCCTCCACCTCCTCCCGCAGAAGAACCACGTCTACAAGAAGACCCTGCAGGCTCTCATCTACCCCATCTCCTGCACCACGCCCCACAACTTCGAGGTGTGGACGGCCACCACGCCCACCTACTGCTACGAGTGCGAGGGCCTGCTGTGGGGCATCGCCCGCCAGGGCATGCGATGCTCCGAGTGCGGGGTCAAATGTCACGAGAAGTGCCAGGAGCTGCTCAACGCCGACTGCCTGCAGCGTGAGTGACGACCCCGGGGAGAGGCTAGAGGCCCGGATAGAGGCTGTGGATGGGGAAGAGGGCTCTTGGTTAGAGGCTGGGGTTGTAGAGAAGCAGGAACCACAAGGAGATATTTAGGGGAAGAGGGTTCTTGAGGGCTTCATTTTAGGATTGACCCCCGAGTGTCCAGTAGGTAGGAAGTCAGGTGGCTGAGCGGTTAGGGAATCGGACTAGTAATCAGAAGGTTGCTGGTTCGATTCTGGCCGTGGAAAATGACGGTGTGTCCTTGGGCAAGGCACTTCACGCTACTTGCCTCGGGGGGAATGTCCCTGTACATACTGTAAGTCGCTCTGGATAAGAGTGTCTGCTAAATGTAGTAGGTAACAAGCACACGACCTTTGACCTTTGTCACCCCGTCCTAAAACGGCTCATCCGCGGTGTTATTCTTTTAAAAGCTTTATTCTGAGTCGTCATGGTAATGCAGGTTTTCTAGACTCCGCCGTCGTTGTGTTACCGAGACGACGCCTCCGAATTACAATCTCAACAATTGACAGTCGGCGAATAAGTCATCGGTTCATCCGCGATGGCTTTCAGGGCGTGTCATTTCTCTGACTGACAGCCTTGACACCCGGCCATGCTTTTTCAGCTGGGTTCGTGGCAGGAAAACATCGTATTTGGATTATTTTCGGCTGCCTCATCACCATCTAATATTACAGCTGTCAGTGCAGACTGTGCATCCATGTGTATTGTGTTGATTACAGGTTATGATTGATGTTGTATTAAAGACCATGAGGTATCCTCCACCAGCTATCCATCACTCGGGTGTTTCTCATATTGAAACATGATCAGTATTTCTGAGATAACAGAAATAGAAAGCTTCCCCCCCCCCCCCCCCCCATTCCAAGGCCTTTTGGGATTAGTCCAAGATTGAAGAGCAATGTAATTAGGGCATTGAGAAGAAAACTTGCTGTAGTTTTGACCAGGCTACATCCAGGACACAAAACGTCCCTAAAAACAGGTGTGTGTGTGTGTGTGTGTGTGTGGTTCCAGGTGCCGCGGAGAAGAAGCTCAAAGCACGGGGCTGAGGATCGGACCCAGAACATCACTCATGGCCATGAAGGACCGGATGAAGATAAGGGAGAGGAACAAGCCGGAGATCTCGACGTCATCCGAGACGTGTTCGTCATCAGCAAAGCCATCCACGCTCAGCAGATGAAGACCATCAAGCAAAGTGTGCTGGACGGGACCTCCAAGTGGTCTGCTAAGATACCATAACAGGTACGCACACACACACTGCTCTACATACACACACACACACACTGCTCATACATACACACACACTGCTCATACTACACACACCACACACACACACTGCTCATACATACAACACACACACACACACTGCTCATACATACACACACACACACACACACACACACACTGCTCCTACATACACACACACACCCTGCTCATACATACACACACACACACACACACTGCTCATACATACACACACACACACACACACACACACACACTGCTCATACATACACACAACACACACACTGCTCATACAAACACACACACACACTACTTATACATACACACACATCAAGGAAACCCCCCTGAGTGAGTGTGTGTGTGTGTGTGTGGTGTGTATGTGCTGTGTGCCCAGGGTCTCCAGCCAAGGACAAGACAGGCTCCAGTGACCCCTACGTCACCGTCCAGGTGGGCAAGACCAAGAAGAGGACCAAGACCATCTACGGAAACCTCAACCCCGTCTGGGAGGAGAAGTTCCACTTGTGAGTATCTCCTGTCTGGGCCCAAGTAGAGCTTGTATCTCCTGTGTAACCCCGTCTGGGAGGAGAAGTTCCACTTGTGAGTATCTCCTGTCTGGGTCAAGTAGAGCTTGTATCTCCTGTATAACCCTGTCTGGGAGGAGAAGTTCCACTTGTAAATATCTCCTGTCTGGGCCCAAGTAGAGCTTGTATCTCCTGTATAACCCCGTCTGGGAGGAGAAGTTCCACTTGTGAGTATCTCCTGTCTGGGCCCAAGTAGAGCTTGTATCTCCTGTGTAACCCCGTCTGGGAGGAGAAGTTCCACTTGTGAGTATCTCCTGTCTGGGTCAAGTAGAGCTTGTATCTCCTGTATAACCCCGTCTGGGAGGAGAACTTCCACTTGTGAGTATCTCCTGTCTGGGTCAAGTAGAACTTGTATCTCCTGTATAACCCCGTCTGGGAGGAGAAGTTCCACTTGTGAGTATCTCCTGTCTGGGTCAAGTAGAACTTGTATCTCCTGTATAACCCCGTCTGGGAGGAGAAGTCGAACTCTGGAAGGGAAGGGTCCTTTTCCTACATTCGGCAGCATCCTCTGAATTTGTGATACATTCACACACTCCTCCAAGCTGAGGAGTAGCTTGATCTCTGTTGCCTCGAGGGCTGACTCTGATGCGGGACTAAAGACGGCAGGTTTGTCCTTCCTTGCTGGAGCGTGGGGCTGAGGTCTGGTCGAGGGAGATGATCAGACTGAATTCGGATGTGCTGCTAAGCAGGCCAGGCCTTCGCCCCGAGCTGTCTGGATGGTCTCAGCATGGAGACGGTGGACTCAACCTACTTTCAAATGTCACTCACTGTCTGTGTGCTCCCTGTTCTCAGTCTGCCTGTCTGCCTGTCTGCCTGTCTGCCTGTCTGTCTGCCTTTCTGTCTGTCTGCCTTTCTGTCTGTTTGCCTGTCTGTCTACCTTTCTGTCTGTCTGCCTGTCTGCCTGTCTGCCTGTCTGTCTGTCTGTCTGTCTGTCTGTCTGCCTGTCTGGACCCTGGAAATCAGAAACTCTTTTACTGTGGTTCCACGGAACAACACTTTACTTTATGAATCACTTCGGATCACATCTAGTTGAGCCAAATAAGAATAAAAAATACTATACAAACAGTGAAGCACATGTTATTAAAAGAAAGATGCTCAATCAGCTGCTGTTTGTTACAGTATCACACAGTACCCCCCCACGTTTTTTTAACTTTAAATTTTTCTTGTTTGTTTGTTTTTCCCGCCAGTGAGTGTCACAACTCTTCGGACCGCATCAAGGTGCGTGTCTGGGACGAGGACGACGACATCAAGTCCCGCGTCAAGCAGCGTCTGAAGAGGGAGTCCGACGACTTCCTGGGCCAGAGCATCATCGAGGTGCGCACCCTCAGCGGAGAGATGGACGTCTGGTACAACCTGGGTCAGTACTGCAACCTTCGACCTCTCTGTGACCCCCAACCTGCGTCACCCCCCCCCTACCCCCCTCCTGTCTCTCACCGCCGTCTTCCCCCACCGATCCCAACATAATCTGTCACTCTCTGTGTTATTCTCTCTCTCTCTCTTCTTCTCTCACTTTTTTTTCTCTCTTCAGGCTCTCTCTCTCTGTCTCTCTGTCTCTCTCTCTCTCTCTCTGTCTCTCTCTCTCTCTTCAGTCTCTCTCTCTGTCTCTCTAACTCTCTCTCTCTGTCTGTGTTTGCATCAACCTCATTACTGTCGTTTTCCTGGCCAGAAGGGACATTTTTCTTGCCCAATTACCCGGGCGAGGAGTGGCCCCGAGGCCTGGACTTGCCCTGGATGAAAACACTGCCCTCCCCTCTCTCCTCCCCCCTGCCATGCTCCGTGTGTTCCCTGTAGGCCTCTCACCCTCTGGACTCTCCCCTCCCTCCCTCTCTCTCTCCCTCTCTCCTGCTCCGTGTGTTCCCTGTAGGCCTCTCACCCTCTGGACTCTCCCCTCCCTCTCTCTCTCTCCCTCTCCCTCTCCCTCTCTCCTCGTCTGCTGTTGTCCTCGGCCTGCTTCATCCTCTCGCTCGACCACGTGTTTCAGTCCCCCTCTCGTCTCTTCTTTAAGTGTGTGTCCCTCGGGGGCAGAGGGGGAGAGTGTCGTTGAAAAGGTTTTTTGCCGCACACACGACAAGTTGCCTTTTCTGTTTAGTTGTGAATACTTTGCGGGAGATAATTGATTCACCCTCCCGAGGGGCTGCTGGCTCTCTCTCTCTCTCTCTCTCCCCATCTCTCTCTCTCTCTTTCTCTCAGTCTCTCTCTCTCTCTCTACCTCTCCCTCTCTCCACCTAATGACAGGCAGCCTTTCAGGGATGCTTTCCTATCTGTGATGAACTTTCCTCACCAGCAAATGGGATTCTCGACATCCATAATGTGTGTATGAACCCTTTTCTCCCGGAGCCCCGGGCGTCAGCTGTGCGTGTTTAATCACAACTTTGTGAAATTGACTCCGCCGTTCACAGCCCAGCTCGAACAAATCTTAAAAAACGTACGACTGCCGCTTGCATTCTGAAAGTGTTTGAAGTGGGAAGGTGTGTGTGTGTGTGTGAGATATCCCCTTTTACACCGTGCTCTCGATAAACAGCGGAAAGATTCATCTTAGATAAGTTCTGCTTTGGCTACAACTGCTCTCCTCTTTCCTCCTCTCCTCCCCCTCCCCTCTCCTCCACCGCTAAAGAGATCCTCCTTGATTACCATGTAGAACACTCCAGTCGTAAATCGACCACCCCGGCGACACGTACAAATTACCCTAATAATGGAGGCTGTCACGGGAAATAGGCGGGGTTGTGCTGCCGAACGCGGATCCTTCCAGAATAGCTCGAGTGTCCTCGGTCATGAGGAGCACTTCCCCACACACTGCCCTCCCGGTCGTCGCCCCCCCCCCCCCCCCCCCTCCTCCTCGCCGCCGACCGCTAGCACAACGCAAACACAAAATGGCCGACGTAACTGTGGCACACACAGAGCTCCAGTGAGCTCACGAGGCAGTTGATAAGCCTTTGGTTGGCGCTACATTGCCAGACCTGGTTTCAGGCTGTTGGTTTGAGTCTAAGGTGATGAACTGTGTGTGTGTCTGTGTGTACAGAGAAGAGGACAGACAAGTCTGCTGTTTCCGGAGCCATCCGTCTGCAGATCAGTGTGGAGATCAAGGGAGAAGAGAAAGTGGCCCCTTACCACGTCCAGTACACCTGCCTGCATGAGGTAAACACATGTAACCATCTCCTGTACACCTGCCTGCATGAGGTAAACACATGTAACCATCTCCTGTACACCTGCCTGCATGAGGTAAACACATGTAACCATCTCCAGTACACCTACCTGCATGAGGTAAACACATGTAACCATCTCCTGTACACCTGCCTGAGGTAAACGCATGTAACCATCTCCTGTACACCTGCCTGAGGTAAACGCATGTAACCATCTCCTGTACACCTGCCTGCTCATTTTCATCTGCAGTCCCTTAAATTTGAAGTCAGTTCTGTGTGTCTGACAACCTGAGGTTCTCTGTTCCCCAGAATCTGTTCCACCACTCGACGGACATGCTGGGCATGGTGAGGATCCCAGAGGCCAAGGGGGACGAAGCCTGGAAGGTCTACTTCGACGAGGTGGCCCAGGAGATTGTGGACGAGTTTGCCATGCGCTACGGCATCGAGTCCATCTACCAGGCCATGACGTAAGGCTCGCGGGGGACGTTTTCTCCTCCGCCCATCTTTTCAACCTCTTTCACCCCTCCCTCCCTCCCTGCCCTCCCCCCCCCCCCCTCTTCTCTCTGATATAGAACAGCCATTTGGTTTGGGACCGTTTTCAACCCCCCCCCCCCCCCCCCCCCACCCCCCCACCCCCCCCCCACCCCCCCACAGCCTCCAGATGAAGGAGAGCTCTCCCAGTGTTGGGAGGATGGATATGTCTCCGTGGAGTGTCGTTCTCCATACAGATGCTCGTTAACCGGGCCCCATCACTCAGCCCAAGCACACTCAGACAGCCATCCCTCACCGGGAATGGGGCAGGGGGGCGGCTGGGAGGCGCGAAACGAGCGCCTCACCTCCCAGGGTTCATCCGGTGGAGGCAGGACCCTGGAGAGAGGGCGGCTAGCGGGCCGAACATGCCCGTCCTTGTGTTCCGCATGGGTCTCTCGTACGGATGATTTGCTTCCGGTGTATAATGAGAAAGAAAATACACGTTAGCGGTTGAAACAGGTCGTCGTGAAACACTAGATGTTACGACGCTTGCTTCCCTAAACCGACGAGCATTAACACCAAACGGCAGATTACATTTTCAGGCCGAAATAGATCGAGGTTCTTCCAGTCTGGCTCTCTCAGCGGCGCCCTCTACTGGCAGAGATGTTTCCGGTAGCTTCCGGACCCTCACAGTACACGACCTCTTGTCTGTTTTCCAGGCATTTCGCGTGCCTGTCGTCTAAGTACATGTGTCCCGGCGTCCCCGCTGTGATGAGCACCCTGCTGGCCAACATCAACGCCTTCTACGCCCACACCACCGCCTCCACCAACGTCTCCGCCTCCGACCGCTTCGCCGCCACCAACTTCGGGGTAACTCCTCCTGGCCCTCGCGGCCCGCGCTCTCCAAACACACGCCCGGGGGGAGGGGGGGGGAGGGGGGGGAGTGTGTTTGCCCGTGACGCCAGCTTCAACCGCTCCTCTGTCTCTCTCTCTTTCCCTCCGTACAGAAAGAGCGCTTCGTCAAGCTTCTGGATCAACTGCACAACTCGCTGCGCATCGACCTGTCTACGTACAGGGTGAGCTGGGGGCGGTCGGGTTGAGTTTGGGCCCTCTGGTGTCCTGACTTGAGGTTCTGACACTGTTGGAGAGTCAGGGAGCCAAATGACTGTTGTGTCCTTGGGCAAGGCACTTCACCCTACTTGCCTCGGGGGGAATGTCCCTGTACTTACTGTAAGTCGCTCTGGATAAGAGCGTCTATGACTAAATGTAAATGTTCTCATCCTCCGTTCTCCAGAACAACTTCCCTGCCAGCAATAAGGAACGTCTCCAGGACCTCAAGTCCACTGTGGACCTCCTGACCAGCATCACCTTCTTCAGGATGAAGGTACGCTTCGCCACATAAGACCTGAGAACTAGGCTTCAGTCATTAGTTTATTTTTCTCCCTAAAAGTGTGATCTTCCCTTTGGGTAGCACGGTGCCTGTGACAGGTGTGCTGCGTTAGTGAAGCCTGAAGTGTTTGTGATGGATAACAGCACATAAGTGTTGAGCCCTTTGTCTCCCTCTGGTGGTCAGGTCCAGGAACTGCAGTCCCCTCCTCGGGCCAGTCAGGTGGTGAGGGACTGTGTCAAGGCCTGCCTCAACTCCACCTACGACTACATCTTCAACAACTGCCAGGAGCTGTACAGCCGGCAGTACCAGCCCCTGGACTCTGTGAGTCTGACTAACAGGCCCCTCAGGAGACACAGTGTAGACAAGCAGCAGAGATGACACGTCCAATACTGGGAATGTAACGATGACAGACTCGCGCTGTAGACGACCTCCCAGGGGGGGGCTAAATCAGCGGGTGTTGATGCCCAACAGTAACAGAAGTCATGCAGTTGCAGTGTACTGTGTTTGCGAGTATCGAGGATTCTTGTTGTTGTTGATTCTGTTGTTGTTGTTGATGCTGCTGCTGTTGTTGTTGTTGTTGTTGATGCTGTTGTTGATGCTGTTGTTGATGCTGTTGTTGTTGTTGTTGTTGTTGTTGATGCTGTTGTTGTTGTGATCCAGAACAAGGAGGAAGTTCCTCTGGAGGAGCAGGGTCCGAGCATCAAGAACCTGGACTTCTGGCCCAAGCTCATCACCCTCATCGTCTCCATCATAGATGAGGACAGGAACTCCTACACACCTGTCCTCAACCAGTCAGTACACACACACCTTATCAAAACACCACAGACACACACACACTCACGTGTGTCTAACGCTGCTATGTCCTGGCAGGTTTCCCCAGGAGCTGAACGTGGGGAAGGTGTGTGCCGAGGTCATGTGGACGCTGTTCGCCCAGGACATGAAGTACGCCATGGAGGGTGAGTCTTGCCTGATGACTGGGCTGGGTCCAGAAATCCTGGGTTTACCTAGTCTGGGTCCAGAAATCCTGGGTTTACCTAGTCTGGGTCCAGAAATCCTGGGTTTACCTAGTCTGGGTCCAGAAATCCAGGGTTTACCTAGTCTGGGTCCAGAAATCCTGGGTTTGTACATGTCTGTCCTTCCATCTGCGATCTCTCTCCCTTCGGTCTCACACCCTCCTGTCTTCTCATCTCCTGTCTCCTCATCTCCTGTCTCCTCATCTCCTGTCTTCTCATCTCCTGTCTCCCAGTCATGGATAACGTTGACCACTACCAGTGGCTCCAGGGTGAGCCTGTCTGTAGTTTCATAGTCTGTAGACTAACTCTAGCACATGACTGTAGATACAGTACACCTCACTCCCAGTACCTGTGTTAGCGTGGCCACAACAGCCTGAGTCAAAACACTGTGACACGATCCCCATTATTTGATTATTTAAAAACCGTAAACGACAAGACAATCCACTGAGTGTGATTCCGGTAGACGGTAAACGTTCATCCGTTACATGCTCTTGTTCTCTACATTTCCCCGTCGTCATCCTCGCCCGTTACCGTGCGCTCCAGCTCCCTCCACGTTCCGTCGGCGTGGGCAGACCTTCTACGCCGGTAAGGGTGTCACCTCCATCCCATAATACTCCCCCCGCCCCCCGCTGTCCTCCCTCTCCCCAAAGGAGAACCTGTAGAAAGTTAACTATATGTCAGCGCTGAGCAGAGAGGTCAGATTTGGCTGGTCCGTGACCTCATCAGTCCTACAGGGAGTCCTCCTGCTGAGCTGCTACGGGGTGGGGGGGGACTGTGGACACACACACACACCTGTCAGTCACGCTCTGTCCTGTGTGTCTCCACAGAGCATGAGAAGCAGCGTCTGTGTAAGAGCGCCGACTACATGAACCTGCACTTCAAGGTCAAGTGGCTCTACAACGAGTACGTGAAAGACCTGCCCAGCTTCAAAGGAGTCATCCCAGACTACCCATCGTAAGTGCGAACCACTCCTCTCCCCAAAAAAACGCCACCAAAACGCACACAAAAACAGGTTTCTGTAACCGATCGTCGATCAGAAGGGTTTCAGACAGGGACTGAATCCGATCGATGCGGTTTAGAGACTTGAAGTGGTTCTTGGATTGGGCCTGACCAGTGTGGGTGGTGTTTGGTTCCTGGGGCAGGTGGTTCCTCCAGTTCGTGCTGCAGTGGCTGGACGAGAACGAGGATGTGTCCATGGAGTTCATGCATGGAGCCCTGGAGAGAGACAAGAAGGATGGAGTAAGTACCTCAGTACTGTCACCTCTAGTACCTCAGTACTGTCACCTGGAGTACCTCAGTACTGTCACCTGGAGTACCTCAGTACTGTCACCTCTAGTACCTGAGTACTGTCACCTGGAGTACTTCAGTACTGTCACCTCTAGTACCTCAGTACTGTCACCTCTAGTACCTCAGTACCGTCACCTGGAGTACCTCAGTACCGTCACCTGGAGTACCTCAGTACCGTCACCTGGAGTACCTCAGTACCGTCACCTCTAGTCCCACAGTACTGTCATCTGGAGTACTACAGTCCTATTGGGATCATCCGGGTTTAAATCTATTTTATGAGTTATTCTGATGATGCAACCTTTGTTAAAACATGTTTTTAATAAGTATTTATTTTGAAGATGCAAAAATGATGAATCCCAAGAAACATATATAGTAGAGGTGGGAGGGATTTGAACCTTCGACCTCTTGATCCACAGTCAAATGCTCTAACCACTGAGCTTACCTATGAGTTGTTTGTTTCCCCCCCGTGTCCTGGTCCAGTTCCAGCAGACGTCCGAGCACGCTCTGTTCTCCTGCTCCGTGGTGGACGTGTTCACACAGCTCAACCAGAGCTTCGAGATCATCAAGAAGCTGGACTGCCCCGACCCCAAGGTCATGGCCCACTACAGCCGCCGCTTCGCTAAGGTAGGGCGCACACACACACACCCACACACACACACCACACACCCACACACACACACACACACACACACACCCACACACACACCCACACACACACACACACATACACCACACACACACACACACACACACACACACACACCACACACACACACACATACACACCCACACACACATACACACACACACACACACACCACACCACACACACCCACACCTTCTTGTCACACTCTCTGGTCTCAGTCAACACACATCACACCATGCAGTGTCCAGTTGAGTGTCCATAATTCGATCCTGTAAATGATAGGAAGTGATTTTTTCCAAACCCCCTAAAAGGGAGTGTATTTTGAGTGCTCGTCAAACATGTCTGCTTTCTCCCATGCAGACTATTGCCAAAGTTCTTCTGCAGTACAGTGCCATTCTCACCAAGAGCTTCCCTGCCTACTGTGACAAAGAGAAGATAGTAAGTCTTCATCCCTCTTCTTCTGCTACAGCGTGTCATTAGTCCTGCCTTACAGGTGACTGATCAGTCTCTCTCTCTCCCTCTCCCTCTCTCTCTCTCCCCCTCTCTCTCTCTCTCTTTCTCTCCCTCTTTCTCTCCCTCTGTCTCTCCCTCTCTCTCTGTCTCTCTCTCTCTCAGCCCTGTGTTTTGATGAACAACGTGCAGCAGTTGAGGATCCAGCTGGAGAAGATGTTTGAGTCCATGGGTGCCAAACAGGTGGGTGGACCCTGGGAACAGCAGGCAGTGTGTACCGACCTCTGACCCCCAGGGGGCTGAGCTGGGACAGAGGTGCTCGTGTTGAGACCGAGGGGCCCCCTGTGTTGTCGAGGCCTCTGTGTTCTCTACGGCTGAACCTCCCTGTCCTGAAGACCTCCAGGGTCTCCAGGAGATAAGCCCACAGACACTGCTCCATCGCCCCTGTACACTCTGGGATGTTTTACCTTGAGCCCAAACATCTCTCTCTCTTTCTGTCTCTCTTTCTGTCTCTCCCTCTCTGTCTTTCTCTGTCTCTCTGTCTCTCTCACTCTCTCTCCCTCTCTGTCTTTCTCTGTCTCTCTCTCTCTTTCTGTCTCTCTCTTTCTGTCTCTCTCTCTTTCTGTCGCTCTCTCTCTCCTCTCTCCCTCTCTCTCTCCCTCTCTCTGTCTATCTCTCTCTCTCCATGATGTAAAGATGCTGGAGGTCCAGATATTGTGATTACAGGCCTCCCAGATGGGCTGGCTTGCTTATCCTCGAAAATCTCACTTCCTTAACTGTAGATTATCTGACTTTGTCTTGTGTCCGGTCCTGGACAAGATTATGGACATTGTGCCTGTGTGTCTCTCTCCTCCAGATTGCCACAGAGGAAGCAAGGGTAGGTAGAGGTGGTCTGTGTGATTTAGGAGAACATGGGAACAATGGATTATCGCAAAGAGCATTAGGCCAGATGTGCTTTGAATCTAAAAGTCCACATTCCAGGCTGAAACGTTCCATCCTCATGTTTGATGTCAGGTGATGGATATTAAAGCAGTAGATCAATACCTTTTACAGGGTTAGCCCATGGCTGGATAATGGACTGAGTGTTGCATTGCCATTTAGTCCCCCGGTGATTAAATGACGTCCTTTTAAGAATTATTTTATAATGCCCATAGCCAAGCAAAGGCATGCAGCCTTAAGGTCACCTTCGACCTTTCCGTAGTGTGTAGAATCCACAAGAATTGCCTCTCAAACGTGTGTTTGTGTTAATAGGAAATGCTTGGTGTGTGGAGTAGCTGGGGCATGATCCTGTGCTGCATGTTAGATGTTCGGTTTCTTTAGTGTTAGTTTCGGTAGTGGCTGTATCATCTCTAAGCCCCCGTAGATGTTTTAATACTTCATAAGAGGCTTGAGTTTCATGGTGTTTTTCTCATACTGAAGAGAGATAAGGAGGAGATGGTGGAAGAGGAAGAGGAGGAGGAGGAGGAGGAGAAGGTGGGTGTAACCAGATGTTGACCAGTTGTCTCAATATCATGATATTACCACGGGGGATATTGACCCAATGACTTAACCTCCATCTGGTCATCAGGTCTTATCCGAGGACCAGGAGGTGAGAACTTTGTTGGGTTACACTTAGCCTAGCCTAGCTCCTCTAGTGATTTTAAGCCATTGAACTTAGCCTAGCCTAGCGCCTCTAGTGAAATATGTAGTTGAACGTAGCCTAGCCTAGCGCCTCTAGTGAAATATAGTTGAACGTAGCCTAGCCTAGCGCTTCTTGTGAAATATGCAGCTTATCTTATCACCCTCTCGTCTGACGTCGTCTCTCTGTGTGTCGTGCTTGGAAAAGGAAATTTAAGGGTTTCAACCTGTTTAGTGAACTACATACACCCCAGTATGCCTACCCTCTTTATTAATAGACGATGACACGACAAGTCAACAACAACTGAATTCCTTATTTCCACAGTGTTGAAGAACTGAGGTGAGTTTTCTTAAGAAAGAACTTTGAATCCGCAGTCGTTTGCTTTTTCCAGCAGCATGTGTTTGATGAACAGATTTGTGAATGCTTCTGTTCTTGTTTGTGTCCCGAGCTCTACTGGTGCGAGCTCGAGGATTTGACATTTACATTTAGTCATTTAGCAGACGCTCTTATCCAGAGCGACTTACAAGTAAGTACAGGGACATTCCCCCCCGAGGCAAGTAGGGTGAAGTGCCTTGCCCAAGGACACAACGTCATTTGACACGGCCGGGAATCGAACTGGCAACCTTCTGATTACTAGCCCGCTTCCCTCACCGCTCAGCCACCTGACTCCCAGACTCTTCTTCTGCTTTGTGTGAAATACATCAAGTGCCTTACCTGGCTGCAATGGGTTGTGTATTGAGAATATTAGACAGTCATGGTCCTTTTCGCTCTCTCTCTCTCCCTCTCTCTCTCTCTCTCTCTTTCACCAGCGCTCCTCTAAACTGCCGGTGTGGCAGGTGGGTGCACATGCCAGTGTATATCCATGCATGTGTGGCCACCGGACATGCATGGATATTCACACTTTAGTCATCCGTTTTTTTCAGGGAGCTCATCTCAATCCACATTTCACTCAGTGAACTCCCGACAGACGCATCTCTCACTGTGTTTCAGTGGTTTTGACCACCGCAGGTCGAGCCTGTTTTCCTTGGGGTTAGATTCAAAAGAACCTGTCCGTGCCATTTCACCCAGATGAGCGCTGTACCCACTGTGACCTGGGAGGTGTCGTCTGTGTATGTTGACGTGTTTTTGTGTTCTGTCTCACCACTTGCATCAGCTGGATGAGAGTGAGGAGGAGGAGGAGGAGGAGGAGGAAGAGGGGGTTGAGGTCAAAGCTGAGGTTTGTTGTTCATGTGGTTGAACCACCGACTTTCCCAGCATTCATCACGGTCCCACAGGGTCATGGTCGAGTCACCCCTCTCTCTCTCTCGCCCACACACGCTGTGGTGGTGTGTTTGTAAACGTTCTCCTCGCCTCCTCCTCTCCTGTGGTGGAACCGCTCTCCTTGTTGTGGTGACTCTTAAGTCGTTGGGTTCTGTTCAGTCCCTGTCCTCCCTCTATGTCTCCTCCTTCCCTGTACTCGGTCTGAAACCCACTCTCTCATTACGACGTCTCCTCATTACATTAACATTTAGTCATTTAGCAGACGCTCTTATCCAGAGCGACTTACAGTAAGTACAGGGACATTCCCCCACCCGAGGCAAGTAGGGGTGAAGTGCCTTGCCCAAGGACACAACGTCATTTGGCACGGCCGGGAATCGAACTGGCAACCTTCAGATTACTAGCCCGATTCAACGTTTAATTTTTTTTATTTTCTCACTTTTCTTCTCGCCTCCTATCGCGTCTCTAGACTGAGAAAGAAAAGGTGGGTACTTTTACCTCGCAGACACCGAGTGTGGGGTGCGTTTATAGAGTATCTACACAGATGTTGTGATTGGGGGGGGCGCAGCCAGGGAGAGAGTTCTAGAGACGTCTGCAGCTCAACAGGGGGGGTCTGACCGCTTGTTCTCTCTGTTTCCCCTCCCGTCAAAAGATCGCCGCACCTGAGGAGCAGGTGGGTTTGTATGAGCGCTCGGTAGTTCAACACACACATCCAGGGTTGTGGAGATCCTTTTTTCCCCCTTTGTGCTGTTGTCCCAGTCCTGTGACACTCTGCCATCCCCTCCTGGTTATGGTGGATGTGTTTCTAAGCATAGATATATATAAAGACTAGATGTCTTAAGGCGGAGTCTAGAACGTCCGCACATGGCGTCCATCTTGCTACAGTCAACTCGCTCACCCATAACATTGTGTTTGCGCTGCATACTTCTATTCTATATAAAAATTAAAAAAAAACATAATTATTCATAAGTATGCAGTGGCATAACGACATCTCTGACGTTGATAACAAACCAAACCGTTTCAAAATCGGTTGAAAATTGAGCAAGTTATGGTCATTTAAAAAGTACATGTAGCATCAACACAATGTTATGGGTGAGCGAGTTGACTGTAGCAAGATGGCCGCCATGTGCGGACGTTCGACTCCGTTGTCCGGCAACGCGGACGAGACATCTACCCTTTATATATATCTATGGTTCTAAGCACCCAGAGATGGTGGTTCTTGCTGCTATGCTAGATAGCCACTGTGCCGTTAGCTCACTCTCCTTCCTGCTCTGTCCTAGCATGAGAAGGGAGACCAGGAGAAGAAGGTGAGTTTTCGTGTCCCCTGTGATAGTTCATGCCCCCTCTCTCTCTTTCACACACACACAAACAGACTGCTCACACACACACACACACTGTACACTCACACACGCATGTACACTCACAAGTGCACATACACGCACACACTCTCAAACACACTCACTTTCTCTCAGACACACACACACACACACCTAATGGAATACTAGACTGCCAGGTGTGCATAGCAACACCTTAACATGCCCTGAATCTCTCCTTGTATGATCTAGTTCTGGCTCCCTCTAGTCCCCCTCTCCCCTAGGAGAGCTGTCCCTGTATTCTGGTCCAGACCTGCAGTCTGTGACAGGCCATGAGTCAGATCGGTAGCATTAGCTTAATGAGGCCTATCATGGTTGAATCTGTTTGGCTGCTGGCTGTGGAGGGGGCGGGGCTTGTCTCTCAGAGTGATGCTGCTCCTGTAGGATTAGGCCCAGACCTACCATTCTTTATTAACCCATAACCATATTAAACGTTTTTTTTATTTCTTTAATTTGCCCCTTTTTCAAAGGTGGACAATTCTGGAAAAAAGGTGGGTTTGTGTGTGGGGATGTTTAGTTACAATTTTATTTAATTTTGTTATGTACTTTTATGTTGATATGTTTTATAATGTATAGAATGTGAATTCCAAAACCATAAAGCCATGTCTGTCTGTCTTCCTGTCTTCCTGCCTGTCTGTCTGTCTGTCTGTCTGTCTGTCTGCAGCTGGACTCCGAGGCTAGCGACCTCCTGAACGAGCTGCAGGTCAAACTGAACACTGTGCTGGAGGAGCTGAGCAGCACGTTTGGAAACAGGTAACACACACACACACTGTGAGAACAGGTAACACACACACAGACACACTGTGAGAACAGGTACCAGACACACACACACACACTGTGAGAACAGGTACTGTACAGGGCGCACACACGCACACACAGAACTGGTTCCCACATGGTCCCTCGTCCTGATCTTGTGTAACTCTCTCTGTCCATCTCTGCGGTAGTTTCCAGAGTCGTATTGATGACTGCATGAGGCAAATGGCCTCCCTGCTGTACCAGATTAAAGGGCCCGTCAACGCCAGCGGGCAGAACGCAGTGGAGGCCGACGCCGACAACATGCTGCGGCCTCTCATGGAGTTCCTGGACGGGAAGTAAGTAGCATGTCACTTCCTCCTCCTCCCTCCCCCCTCCCTCCCTCCTCCCTCCTCCCTCCCTCCTCCTCCGTCCTCCGTCCTCCCTCCCTCCCTCCCTCCTCCCCCCCCCTCCTCCCTCCTCCCCCCTCCTCCTCCCTCCCTCCTCCCTCCCTCCTCCTCCCTCCCTCCTCCTCCTCCCTCCTCCCCCCTCCCTCCCTCCTCCTCGACCGTTCTCGGGGGTCGGGCGAAGAGGTAAACGCGGCTCGTGTTCCCCCCCCCGTGTGTGACAGGCTGATGCTGTTCGCCACGGCGTGCGAGAAGACGGTCCTGAAGAGGGTGCTGAAGGAGCTGTGGAGGATCGTGATGAACAGCCTGGAGAAGACCATCGTCCTGCCCAAGGGCAACGACACCTTCGTAAGCTCTCTCCCACCCCACCAACCCCCCACTGCCCTCCGTCTCTCTGTCTCACCTCTGACCTCTGTCTGGAAAGGGATGACCTTTGACCTCTCGTGTTCTGTCCTCTCCGCAGGGTGCTCATTTCCTGTCTGCTGCCAAGGAGCTGGGTCAGCTCTCCAAACTCAAGGTGCCCCCGGCCCCCCATCCCCCGGCCCCCATCCCCCGGCCCCCCATTCCTTAGCCCCCGGCCTTCAGCCTATCGTACCTTTTAAATGAAGATTCTTCTTCTTCTAAATGCTGTTTCTTTAACTGACAAACTGAAGTGCTGCTCACACTAATTGATTCTCCTCTGATTGGTCGAGAAGGATCACATGGCAGGAGAGGCCAAAAGCCTGAGCCCCAAGCAGTGTGCTGTAATGGACGTGGCTCTGGACACCATCAAGGTAAGCCAGCAGTCCACCTCTGACCTCCCAGAGCTGGTCCTCCCTGCTGTCTTTCCATCTGCTTGGTGTCTTTGGTTTGTCATGATCTCGCTCTCTGTGACTTGGCTGTAGAAACCAAATTTGATTTGATCATTTGATTGATTCTGGGTGAAGAGATTTTCCAACCCTCATCTCTCTCTCTTTCTCTCCACTCCCCTCTCTCCTCCTTTCTCCCTCCTCCCCCCTTTCTTCCTCTCCCTCTTTCTCTCCCCCTCTTTCCATCTCTCTCTCTCCCTCCTCCCCTCTCTGTCCCTCTCCCCCTCTCTCTCCTCTCCCCCTCTCTCTCTCTCTTTCCTCCTCTCAGCAATACTTCCACGCCGGAGGGAACGGCCTGAAGAAGACCTTCCTGGAGAAGAGTCCGGCGCTGTCCTCCCTGCGCCACGCCCTGTCCCTCTACACCCAGACCACCGACACGCTCATCAAGACCTTCGTCACCACGCAACACGCTCAGGGTACGGCCCGGCCGCTGTTCCCCTGCTCCTCCAGCAGAGGGCGCCGGAAACCAGCTTCCCCTAGTCCCGTGTTATGTAAATCTAAGATCTGTCGCCTTGTCTTAATGGCGTTGAATGTTGACGTTCCGGGGCGTCTGTGGTCAGTGTTGCGTGGTGCATGTTCGGCTGGGATCCGAACCGTGATTCCTGTGCTGTCGTGTGAATCGTTGTCTGTTCTCTCCTCTCCCCTCTGCTGCTTGGGCCTCAGTGCACAATGGGAAGGGTATTAGGTTAACTCCCAGCGAGAAAATAAAGCCCAGCCGGGGTAGGTTACCGTGGAAACCATCTGTCGGCATCCCTCTTCCTCCTTTTTAGTCCTTTTTGTACCTGTGAACTCCCACACTGTTCCTCCCTGCTTTACAACTACCCCAGCCCCCCCCCCCAGTACCCTAGCCTGCTCCTTCTCTACAAGCAGCCCAGTCCCTTCTCTGCAAGTACCCCAGCCCCCCCTCCCTGTGCCCCAGCCCAGACAGAAAGATCCTCAGACCTGCTTGCACTCCCCCCCCCCCCCCCCGGACACCCACCATCATGGAATGATAACTGTGGACTGTGGTAATACGTCACTATTAGCATAAAAACCTTTCTGTTCCATGTCGAAAACAGGCTCAGGAATCGACAAGCCCATAGGAGAGGTGTCCATACAGATCGACCTGTTCACCCACCCTAGCACCGGAGAACACAAGGTCACGGTCAAAGGTCAGTCTCCGCCCCCCTCCCCCCTACGCCTCATAGAGAACACCACCTCCTAGACTCAACTGGAACCGTGACCCCAACCCTCCCTCCCTTTCACCCCCCCCCCCCCCCCCCCCCCCCCCCTCTGTTTCCCTCCAGTGGTGGAAGCCAACGACCTGAAGTGGCAGACGTCTGGAATGTTCCGACCCTTCTGCGAGGTCACAATGATCGGACCGCACCTCAGCGACAAGAAACGCAAGTTCACCACCAAGTCCAAGAACAACAGCTGGGCGCCCAAGTTCAACGAGACCTTCCACTTGTGAGTGCCCGACGTCGAATTAATTACCTTCAGGGCTCATGCTAGCTTCTAAAAACATGTTATTCTCCGCCACACCCCTCCCCCCTGCAGTTTTAAACATCGACCCCTCCTCTCCTAACCCCCTCGCAGTATCCTCGGCAACCAGGACGGCTTCGACTGCTACGAGCTGCAGGTGTGCGTGAAGGACTACTGCTTCGGCCGGGCCGACCGCGTGGTGGGCGCGGCCGTGATGCAGCTCCGCGCCGTCGCCGACAAGGGCGGCTCGGCGTGCTGGCTCCCGCTGGGCCCCCGCATCGCCATGGACGACACCGGCCTCACCGCCATGAGGATCCTCTCCCAGCGCTCCAACGACGAGGTCGCCAAGGAGTTCGTACGCCTCAAGTCGGAGGCGCGCTCGGCCGAGGAGGGGAGATGAGGCCCGGGTGGAGGAGGAGGAGGATGAGGATGGTGGTGCATGATGGGTACGGTCTGAAGACTAGAGGGGAGGTCAGGAGAAGTCGGGAGAGGTCGGCAGAGGTCGGAGGTCGCCGCATGGCGGACTTGTGTCCTTGCTTGGCCACTCTGGGCTGGAGGAGCGAAGCTCGGGACTGTGGATGTTTCTAGACTGCTGTCGAGCGACATGTCTCACCAGCACACACACACACACACGCAGAAGTCTGTCACAACAGGGTCTCTACTCACACTCTCATCCTTTCTCACCCTCGCTCGTAGACTAGCGATGTTCTCCATACCCAATCACTCACTCACAATCACTTACTCACCCCAGTCACCTAATCAACCAATCACAATCACCTACTCACTCGGTGGTGAGTGACACCTTTCCTGCCCCCCCTCCCCGGTGCTGAGGACATGCCCTCCAGGATACACAGTGGTGATCCAGGGTCCTACCCCCTACCTCCCTCCCTCCCCAAGTGTTGATGTGCAATATCCAGACTCTGGCCGTGTTGAATGCCTTACACTCTGGAAGCTGTGGACGTATGGAAGTTTAGACGCGAACCGTCCCTGGCGGTTGGTAGCTTATTTCAGTCGTTACTTTGTCTGTGGTTGGAAGATGGGGGTTTCGTAGCTGTAGGTCAAATTGCCTCCTGGGTAGTAGTGAGTAGGTCTCCGTAGATGTGCTAGTTCCACATCTGGTTTAGTTTCATTTGAGTTCCGTAGCCTGCCCCGGTGTCCAGTTCCTCAGTGTTCGGAAAGGTGTTGGGTCCGGTCCGGGCGTGAGGCAGGCCGAGACTCTCTTGAGGAGTTTCCGCCGTCTGCTGAAAGCGTTGCTTTTACATCTGAAGTGAATTTGACGCAAATCTCCCGTACGTTCTGAAGTCGAGGTACTTTACACAACGGAAACGCTCACAGTAGATGAGGTTGTCGGTTCAATTGAAGTGTGCCTTTTTCAAGGTTCGGGCTTTGTTCGTAAACCCCTCGTAACATTGAGAGTTCGGATGACTTTTAGAACCTTTTAGAACAATTTGATTACTGCTGTCATGTTACTGTTCGTATACATGGGTCACTCCCATCCTCACCCCCAAAGGGCTATCTTCTACCATGAGGAAGAGAGAGTCTTGCAGCATGGGTAGATATGCTGTAGGGAGGCACTTTGTAATCAGGATCTCAGATCAACAGCTATCACGGGACCAAATCATGGATGAAACGATGTCTTTGCACGCGCCAAATGAATCAGTCGTGTACCAGAGAGCTGTTTTTCACCAACATGTATCCATATTATTGAATACACCTGATCAGGACTTGCTAGCAATGCTAACATGGCCAAACCTCGATGATGTAGCCAATTTATTTAAATGTTTTTAATCTTATTTATATTGTGGGGGTTTACTGTTGAGTGCAGATACAGCTGGTGGATGGTGACAGTTGTCTACCTGGTTCTTCTTCTCTGGTTTAAGAGTCGACAGGAAGCAGACGGTCTTCTTCTCTGAGAACATTCTGGTAGCCCAGGGTTCACAACTTCCCCAGCTAGCGTTAGTTTCTCGTACCTCTGAGTGGCCTTACTGGTTAACGTAGGAAATGTGTGTGTATACGGTTTTTTTACCCTCCGATGCGTGTGACGGGGTTGTTCGGTTTGCCCACACTAGAACGTGTCAGACTTAGGTTTTCAAACTGATTCTCCTGTTTTTGTTGCCATTTTGTATTTGGAGTTTTTGTCTTCGTATCAAAGGATTTGTTTTTAAATCTCTTGTGTTGGTCCGTCCTAATGTGATTTTATTCTCGTTTGTCGTTTGTTTTTAGTTTTCATGATTTCTTTTTTTCTTTGTTTGATTTCTTTTGTCGGCTCTTCTTTGGTGTACTGTTAAGAGACGGATAAATCGGCATGTATGACAGTGAACCAGTCGTCCGAAACGGAAGAAAATGTTTTAAAACAATGATGTCTTCACACCTATAACTGATGCGTTGTTCACTTTGCAAGGAGACCACAACCCAAATGAAAACACGGCTTCATCCGAAAGGCTGCGTACCCACCTGAGAATACAAAACACACTCTCCGTCTTCTGCTGTTGATAGCAGAGTGGAGAAATGGCTATTTCGAAGAGGTTATTAACCACTTTTAATGTTTATGTTCCCTGTGCCAATCAGTGCAAGTGTTCACTTTTAACATTTTTTTATTTTTATCCTTTTGTTTCGTTTTTTACTCGTGAACCCTTGCACTATTTCAAAATCACTACAATAGTTAGCACGTATTGTATAACAGTGAAAGTAACTGGATTTTTTTTTGGTGAAGTTTTATTTGTATTTTTATTTGTAAATTGTATTGATCATTAAAATGTAACACATTCAAAATCGTTTTGTATAAAGTATTGAAGAAATATAACTTCCTGTGTCTGACTGTTTTGTTTCAGTAAAGATTAGCTACATTTGGAGCCAAGCTCACATTTAGTTGTAATGGGAGGACAGTATTTATAGGTCTGTTTGACTAGTGTGCTTGATGTATTTTCCACTTGATAAGTGAGTCTACCGGTGCAGAACACACACCACCACATCTGTTACTCTCAACCGTTTTTCTGAAGTTTCAAAGTCTTTGTTTCTTTCATCAGAAGAACCAAACATCAGTAGGCAGGAATGGGGGGGATGATCCCTGATATCCTTTCGAATACTCCTGAAAAGATTTGATGCAGCTGTGTAGTTTATTCGAAGCACCATCATGCCTAAGTGGTCTCACACTATCAGTTGAGTTTGGCACCGTGTCCTTGAAAAGGTGATAAGCTACTCCGTGTGCGTGTGTGTGTGTGCGCATGCGTCCCTCTCTGTGTGTGTGTGTGTGTGTGTGTTTCTAGTAGGTCAGTAAGGGGTTCCCCAGGACAAAACAAAAGTCCTTTTGTACTCATAACAAGTATTAAATTCCATCTCTGGACGCTGTGTGATTCCGATGACACCTTCAGTCTGCTCTCAGATGGACTTCAGAGTCTCCTCGCTTGTGTCAGAACGTCCGCACACCGTGTGTCTGCGAGGGGACGAGGGCACAAACGCCACTCCATTAACACAGATACATAATGTCGAAAATGGAGAGCTGTGTGTGTGTGTGTGTGTGTGTGTGTGCGCATGCGCCTCTCTCTCTGTGTGTGGGTGTGTGTGTGTGACATACCTGTCGTCCTCTGCTCTCCCCAGATCACTGGCCCTTTGTTTGCTCTGATTGGCCAGTGTCAGTACCAGCGCGCCCTTCTTTTACAGCCCCTGCTCCCCAGCCCAGAGGCTCCCCGGCCGGGTCCAAAGATCGCTCTCGCTCCTGTGTTTGCTCAGGCCTGGTGCCATTTAGACCAGGGCTATCCCTTCTCTTCCTGTAGCCGCCCGAACCCGTGGTCCCCCCATGCCCAGCCTCTAACAACCCCAGCTCCAGGATTCTCCCTGCCTGCCTCCCTGCCTGCCTGCCCGCCACCTGGGGGGCCAAGAGAAGCTCTTCGCGTGGGTCGGTTTCACCTGTGTGCGTCCAGGGTGGATAGAGCTTGAACCGACACCTTGGTTTCCTGGAGGGGAGGGTGAAGAGGGTGAAGACGGAGGTGTAGGGCTCGTGTCCCAGACTCTAACCCCTTCTTTTGAACTTGGCCGTCTGTTTGTTTACCTGTGTTCCTGGGGGACCGG